>CAUOFW020007046.1:77915-178003 GCA_963454935.2 Ilex paraguariensis
ATAATTCATAGAGATCTGAAACCTAGCAACATTTTATTGGACAACGAGATGAAAGCCAAGATATCAAATTTTGGAATGGCAAGAACGTTTCACAAAGATAAATTTGAAGCAAACACAAGCCGAATAGTTGGAATATAGTAAGTAAAATGTCTCTCAAAACCATATCAAATATGTGCCCGATCTATTTGTTAATTACTTACTAACAAAGTTTTATTTGTTGTTGATCCATGCAATGCAGTGGTTATGTTCCACCCGAATACGTAAAACATGGAATGTACTCTATAAAATCCGATGTTTTCAGCTTTGGGGTTTTACTTCTTCAAATCATAAGTGGGAAGCAAAATTCATGTTTACATGGTCCACTTGAAAACTTGAACCTTCTTGAATATGTAAGTTATTTGCAAAACTTTTGTATGACCATTGAAACTTGAAACATTTCTTTCTTTATATGGATTATGAAGATTGAGATTACGTTGAATTATTCTCAGGCGTACGAGCTGTGGAACGATGGAAAAGGCATCGAGTTTATGGATCCAACTCTAGATGACACAGCTTCGTTGTGTAAGTTGATGAGATGCATGGTAGTTGGCCTGTTATGTGTCCAAGAAAATCCGGTGGATAGACCATCCATGTTAGAAGTTTCGTCGATGCTTAAAAATGAAACAATGGCAATTACTTCTCCCAAAAGGCCTGCGTTTTCTACTAAAAGCAATGGAGATGGAGAGAATGCATTCAATCCACAGCAAGAAAATTGGTCAGTTGATAAGGCATCGATCACCCAAATGGTAGCTCGATGAGGGTTTATCTTTTGTAACAGACAGGTTTATAAGTAAGGTTGTCAAAACAAGTATCGCAACGCGTATTGTTTTTCAAAAATAATTTATAGTGTAATGTGACATACGTTAAATATATACTCATAAATATTTAAATATATGGTATTCAATATATCATGTCAACTCACTTATCAGTCGGTGATATACATATATGACATAGAGATCGAATTATAACTAGGATTTTGTTTATTTAAAGAAGGAGGATAATAGCGGATACAGGATTTTTCGAAGGTCAAACCAAAAAAGAAAAAAAAATTAACTTCTCGGAATCAACATCATTTCACTGTTTAGGGTTAAAAATAAGAGTCTTACAAAATGATGTCTTTTCATTCTTTAGAGTACGAAATAAAAAATAACGGCCTTTGTGTGTGTCATTTTTTCATTATATTGAAATATATCGCAAGCTTCATATTATTTATCGTATAATATAGTGCAAAAAATGGCATAACTCACTAATACATATCATTTTTTCATTGTATCAAGACGTATTACAAAATACGTATCGCATATTATAAAATATTAAGAATTATAGGTTTTTTGGGGTGGCCTTGGTTGACCATGGAGGAAATTTATATAAGTAAGCTAGACTTTTGCCATGCTGACCATGACTTCTATAATTCAACATATATGGTCATACCTTTTTCCATATTATACATTACTATTAACAAGCATTTTTTTTCCAACGAGTTGTGTGTTGCTTGCTTTATTTTTTGTCAATATTACTTGAACCTAATGTATTACGTGGAATTACATTTGCTAAGGTAAGTAAATGAAGTAATTAGACTGAGAATTTGATAGTCTCTCTCCAACCCTTACATGCTCATCATAGGTTTTTATGGTATTCTGAGCAGGGTGTTTCTTAAAAAGTGCTACCTAGGTTTAAGCAGTTCATTTGGGACATAGAAGATCAATTGAGCATGCAAATGTTGTTATAGAACTCAAAAACAACAAGGTGAACAATTATTTGGTTTTGAACATGAAGAATAAGGAAAACAATTTTTTTTTTCTATTTATGGTACGTGTAAAAAAAACTTCATGTTGATCGCAGATGGGTGAAATAACATTTACAGTAATTAGTAGGGAGATCACATTCAATCCCAGGAGGGAGAGATTCAAGTGATCCAACAACAGAGAAAATTGGATCGAGTCTAGAGTAGGATAATGAGTATAAACTGAACCACCCTTACGGCCCTCATGTATTAGTATATACACAAGGCACCCATTTAGAGGAATGCTCAACCCATTGTAAGGTTTGTGATTGTTAGCACAAGGTTCAAATCTAAATCACTTCTCTCTCTCTCTCATGCATGAAAAAATAAAGCAGTTGGTAATGTAAGTAAGAACTCCGTGTTCAAGTTCACCATTATGCTAAGTGTGAGAAATCTCCTAAAAAAAAAGTTCACAAAAATAAATTAGAATTCGTCGGTCAATGCCTGGGGGATCCACCTAACAGAAAGAGAAGAACAATTGTCTCACTATCAAGCTATCAAATTTCGTCCAGCTGAGGGTAGGAAGAATCAAGATTACCACATTTTCTTAGTTAATGAGGAATTGATTTCCATCCAGTTATTTGTGACTACAAATGCCAGTTGGTTAGTTAATGTCCTTCTCAATTTGAAGGTGTGGAGGACTTTTCAAAATCTCCATGGAAAAAATTTTCACCCTGTACAAGAGGAATTGATTTTCCACCAATCCAATGTTGCCATGTTCTGTTTGGGCACCCACCAAACCTCAATAATTCCTGGTGTCTTGTCGAGCCAAGCAAAGATATTGATTGACTTGGTGAAGGACCACAAAAGGGGAATGAGTAAACTTTTCAATCTCCAAGTATAAGTTCATAACTTAAATAAGTCATCTTAGGATTAAATGAGATTAATTATGGTCTATATTAAAAAATTGTGGATCGATGCTAGCATTTATGATTGCCGTTAAGGCGTAAAATTTCAACATGTTTGAGTCATAACTTGGCTCAATTGAATCATACTTTTTTTAAGTTCAATAAATATCGTACTCAAGACAAATAATGTCTTCTTNTTTAAGTTCAATAAATATCGTACTCAAGACAAATAATGCTAGGTTGGATATCTAATATATCTTACATCAAGCACCCAATGCCTTCAAAGATGAGATGTCTAGAATATCTTACATCCTATAACAATGTAAATTCTTTTTTTTTTTTCCATTTTCTAGAATTTTAGTAGACGTGACATTCACTTATCTTTAACCATTGTATCTCAAATTTTCCTATTCAACCAAATCCCTATCTATTACCTTTTAAACTCGCATCTTTCTCTTGCTAAAAATAGAACTAGTGTCACAGGTAGAAACAAGAGAGCAGATTAGAAGTTGGGTCGTGTCTGACTTATCAATGTAAAACTCCATTAATGGAAAAAACTACAAACACAACTCTATGAGAGAGAGAGAACAATAGCAATACTTTTTCACACTACAAAAGGAGGTTTAGACATGACACAACCAAAGGACATGCATAATCCTCTTGCACTCCCCCTCTTTCTATTCGTAATCAAATTTCCGGTAAAGCCCATTAGCAAGAAGTAACAGGTAGGTTTTAGGCCCAATCAATTAACCTAACAGAATAAAAAATAAATAAAAATTTTAAAAAATAAAAATAAAAAAGTAGGCCACGGCCTATAGCCAACCCAGTGGGTCATTCACTCGCTTGCCATTGTCGCTGTGAGAATGTGAGAGAAAAGATGTTAGATGAGGATTGAGGACTAGTGTTAGAGATGAGAGGCGTGAGAGATACAATTACAGAGGAGTTGAGGCTGAGGCTGAAGGATGGGAGGTGTGCGTTAGAGTGAGTCTGAGATATGGGAGCTATGAGGTGAGGCTGAGGCTGAGAAACTTATGTCTTTTTTTTTGGGAATTTATAGTGTCGTTAACAAGTTAAACGGTTTAAAACATATTTATGGGTTAAACACAAAAACCAATTCATTTATTTCACTTATCTGTTGAGTTAATCCGTTAAGACAACACTCAGACTGAGTAAATCTGTGTTGGTTTTATGAGTCATGTCTAGAATTAGACCATCTCCAATGAAAATTCAAATTTTTACCTAAATTTGAAGAAAAAAAAATGGTAAAATGCTTGATTTTGTATAAATATCTCCAATGAAGAAGAAAAAACCTAAATTTAAAATAGAGTAAAATATGACAATTGAATCTTTAAAGGATGGTGAAATTTCATCATTAAAGATTTGGGTATAGATTTGGTTCTCTCTTGATTTGGGTTTAAAAAAAGATTTTTCTTCATTTGATATAAGCATAGGTCTAGCATTAAAAAAATATTTTAAACTATTTTTATCTAAATTTAAATTTAGGTATAAAAACGGGAAAGGGCTGGAGATGCTCTTACCATACCTAGTATGATACTGATGGGTTACTCCGGATCACCCTGTTAACTCGTAATTCATCCGCTGGCTTGGCCCTTTCTAATGCATTGACTAGTGAGCCGGGCTAGCCCGTCCCGTTACCAACCTTTAGCCCAATTAGCTATGTTGTCTCTCTCTCTCTCTCTCTAACTTTTTTTTTAAACAGAGGACAACTACAACCAACGCGGTGAAGGCTCTCTAAACTAAATTACACCAAAATTGGCAAATTCACTTCAATGAAAAGGGATTTATTCAGCCGAGATGGTGGCTTCGGGTTTGTCTGTGTTTTGGGTGCGTGTCTCCCTCTGAGAGAGAGAGAGAGAGAGAGAGAGAAAGAGACCACGGTTCTGCAATCAACTTGCCATGATAGATCCCTATTCATGGTGGAGTGGGTTTAGCCCCATTCTCACAGAGAAAATGATTATTTTTTATCTCCAATGGTATTTTAACATCAATTCTAATGGATAAACATGATGTTCAAGA
Organism: Ilex paraguariensis; assembly: GCA_963454935.2. Classification (NCBI taxonomy): domain Eukaryota; kingdom Viridiplantae; phylum Streptophyta; class Magnoliopsida; order Aquifoliales; family Aquifoliaceae; genus Ilex; species Ilex paraguariensis. The sequence goes on from CAUOFW020007046.1 coordinate 82,623, forward strand.
GCTTGTTTTTCAAAATCGTTGAAAGTTTCAAAGTTCAAGTCTTCCTCTTGGGGTTATTTACGACTATTTCAATCTACATGCCCAATAATGGGGACTTCTTAAATAGAGTTATGAGTTCATAAAACTAGTGTTGCTACAGGATTCTTTAGTGCATCTTGACAAGGAAACTGCAATTCCTTGTATATTTCTAATGGTTCCTAATGTAATGACAAAATCTCTTCGTGTCCAAATGATACTAAAAAGACCGTTAAATTGCAATTGTTTGATGCTTTAATTTAATTGCAAGAAGTGGTATTTATTTTCTTTGACGTGTTTTTCTCATTTGCACAATCCTCTGGTTTTCAATTTGATTTGGTGAAGACAAGAACTGGATCGACGTGATCTCAATCTTTGTTTTGACAATGCTTTGATGAATTTGGTGAAGACAAAGGGTAGATTGGTGTATCTCTTGATCTTTAATTTGGTGGAGCTTTGGTGGATTTGATGAAGCTTTGATGGATTTGGCGAAAACAAGTACGAATCAGATTATCTCTTGATCTTCAATTTGGCGAAAACAAGGACGTGTCTCTTGATTTTTGATTTTGGTAGATTTAATGAAGACAAGGGCTAGATGTGTCTAATCTTAATTTTTGAATTGATGCTGATGTGGGTGAATTTTGTAAAGACAAAAGTAGAATGAGTGTGTCTCTTGGTCTTCAATTTATTTATGTTTTAGTGGATCTTTTCACCATACTTTTGTGATGATTGGTTTGAAGATGATTTGAATCTCTCAAAAAAAGGACATGTATGTGAGTGAACGGGTAAATTGATTCACTCTCCTTTTTTTTCTCTAAGACTTTTTGGTTTTCGACTTTACAACTGGCATTTTGGTTTCTTAGCCTCCCCTTTCCCTTTCCTTTCCCCCCGACTCTTATTTATAGAGTTTGGGTTGTCAAAGGGGTATTTTAGTAATACTCATATGTGGGCTTCATGAGTTGGACTTGTATGTAATTATGAACTTTAATGAATTTGGACTTAAGCCTTAATGAATTTGGACTTAAGGTCCAATCCAATTTAGTTTTATAAGCTTGGCCTTATGGTTGGTTGGGCTTTTGTGATGTGTTTGAGCCTTATTTGTTTAGGCTTTATTTGATGTAGAATTGGGGCTTAGAGAGGCCAGTCCTTTTTTGTAGACTTATTAGGGAATAAGTACATTTTGATTTTCATTGTCCAAAATTCCCTCAATAGTTATATTTAGTTAAAACTTGTTTGAAAAAAATAACAACTCATAAATTAGAAATTGTATTAGTATTAACAACTCATATCTTGAAAATTGTGCTAGCATTAAAATTATACATATATATATATATATATATATACTAGTTATTTCCCGTGTCGAATAATAAAAAAAAAGTTAACAATAAATATATTTGTATTCACACCCAAAATCAAATTACAAAGTTAGAGGAGATAGAAAATAATTTAAGCACCGATTGTAGTAGGGGCGAGCGGTGGTTGTGGTGGTGGGCGACAGTGATGACGGTGGGAGACAATGATAGTTGTGATGACAACTAGTTATGATGGTGGCAGTCGTGAGTGACAATGGGGATGGTAGTTGTGGAGCGGTGGGGGTAGTGGTCACGGTGAGACAGTGATGGTAAGATAATGACGATAGTGATAAGGTGGCATCAGCGATAGTGGTGGTGGTAGCAGTTGGGATGGTGGTGGGGTGACAATGGTGGTAAGGTGGCGACAATGGTGGTGATGGTGATGGCGGTGGTGGGTGTAGTGGTCGTGGGGGGTGGCGACAGTGGTTGTGGTTGTTGTGGTAGACGTGGTGGCGACAACAGTGGCAGCGGAGGTTGTGGTGTGGCGATGGTGATGGTGGTTTATAGAAGAGGTGATGGTTGGGTTGTAGCGGTGATGNGTTTTGTGCGTGCATGTGTTTTTCTGAGTGCGTGGGTGGGTTTTTTGGTGTGTGCTAGTGTTTTTTTATGTGTGTGTGTGAGAGAGAGAGTTTTTTGTGTGTGCATGTGTTTTTGTGAATCTGTTGGTAGGTTTTTTTGGTGGGGGTTGGTGGGTCGGTTTTGCAGACGGGGGTAAGAGTGAGGGGTTATGCAGAAAGAGGAGATCTAAGGGATTCCAGGAAGGGAAGAGCTTTGTGGGGGGGGGGGGGGGGGGTAGTGTGGTAGTTTTAAACATTAATTTTTTTTTAAAAGTACTTATGAAAAATTATAAATTTTAGAAACACTTTTAAAAAATCACTTCAAACACATCCTTAGGGACCTATTTTTTTAATTAATTTTAGATTGTTAATATTAGCAATTAGATTAACTTTAAAGTAAACTTTAAATAGATCTTAACTGCGAATAGGAAAAGTCATTTTGTTTATCTTTTCAGATTTGAATATATATATATATATATATCATTTCAAAATTCAAATGATACACAAAAATCAAAAAGAATATTAACCCCTTGTTTGGTTGGAGGGAAAATAGAAAAGATGAAAAATAGAGGAAGGAAAGTGGGAGGGAAGGAAAATGTTTCCACTGTTTGGTTTGGTATGAAGGGAAAATGGGAGGGAATGAAAAATGGAAGACAAATGCTTTTCCTTGAGCCCATCAAACATTTTTCTCTCAAAAATGGGCGAAAAATGGACTGAAAATGGAGGAAAAATGGGCTTTTTGTGAATTGACTATTTTACCCACCACTGCTTCAGTGTTCACCAACGAGCAAAGTCACTGTCGCCTTCACCATTGATTCAAGAGCAAGAGAACTAGATCCTCTCTTTGTCAAGAGAGAAAGATAGAGAAGGAAAAGGAAAAAAAAGAAATGGAGAAGAAGATCTAATACCCAAATGGGCATTTTTCAAACCCCGTTTGGAACTAATCGGACTAGTTTCCATGAAAAGCAAATTCACTCCCTTTTGGAACTACAGACAGCGCCATAGCATCATTAGAGAAGCCCCTTCTTTCTTCTTCTTCATCATCGCAGAAACTCTAGCATCGCAGATGAGTCAAAGACTGAAATCCCTCCCAGCAAGCCTTCAACAACCAACATGGACTCCAAGACCCCCATTGTCTATTTGTCTCTGTCTCTGTCTCTCTCCCTTTCTCCCTCCCACCCAGACCCCCATCATCGCAAGAACCCCTATCGTCGATGTCTGAAGTCTGAGTCTTTTTTTTTTATGCACAGAACATGTATGGCTTTGGCCTTTATTGATGAAGGAGACCTAAAAAATTTATTTGTCTCCCCTTTTTTTTCCTTTTCTCTTTTGGTTTCCAATAGTCTCATAATTCAAACCGTTTAGATCTAATTTTTTTAATTATATAATTTTTAGTATTTAACACATAATATAATTAGAACTTAATTTATTAAGTTTATTTTTGTATATGTAATGGAAGATTTAATAATTAAATGTACATAATGAAAAATATATATATAATTTCTAGTTAAATACACATTAAATAATTAAATGAAGAATTTCTTTATAAATAAATTTTATTTTTGATTTTATTTCAATAAATGATACAACATAACATAAATTTTGGTTGTAAAATTTAAAATATTTAATATTTCATCTTTGATTGGAGTATTTTTGGTTTAAGTATAATATTTTAAACTTAAAGGGTTTAAATATTATATACTTATACACTTTAAGAGATTTAAGTATAATTTATTAACTGATATTTATAGCATAGATCTAAGTGTCACGCTTGTTCAAACCTCAGAAGTCTGTGTAAAATATTTCAAATGTCAAATTGTCTAAGTGTAAATTTTGAAGCTTATCAATAAAATTTACTTTAAAAAAAAATCATGCATTTTGGTTTATTTTCTTTAATCTTATTCATGTAATTATATGCGAGGGTACAATGATAAATTTGATATATGTATTTTTCCTATCCATCTAATTTTTCATCCAATACCAAACAAAAGAAAATACATCCCTTCAATTTTTCATCCATCATATCAAACATAATGAGGAAAAATATATTCCTTCCAACTTTTTATCTTTCAATTTTTCATCATTCCTACCAAACGGACCATAAAAGTTTCACATTCTAATATTTAGGGTATTGAAAATATAAAAGCTGTCAATTAGGTATGCACTATTTATAGTAAAAGTAATTATGAAATACATTTCAAAAAAAATTTGAAAATATTTTAAAATGTGTACTTATTGTCAACTATTTGATCAAAAAAAAGACTTAAAAGAGGATAAGTTTAGAAGTGATACTTAAAGTCAAATAAATTTTGAAAAAGGTTCTCACGACCCATTATCTCTAGAATTTATTTATTTGGGCTTTTTTTGTTTGGGGCTAAGGCATTTTTAGACCCAATTCAACTTACTTCCATATTTATGGATCGAGCATTAGTTTTTATTTGGGCTTATGGATTTAGGTCCAGCCCAATTTGATTTGATTTTAATTTGTGTTTCAATTATAGACATTATTAATTTTTTAATGTCTATACCTATTTCCAGGGCACAATCACTCGGCCATGCTAGAGCTCTTTGGCTGAATGGTGTTGATAAAGCGTGCACAGTGACTCAATCTGGTTCACAATTTCAAACACTGAAAAGTCTTCTTCCAGCCACCATGTCGAGTTTTGATGTAAGGTTAGGTCAGAAGTTTCACAGAGTATTTGATATTGTTCATTTGATTGTCCACTCTATCGTGAGGCATAATTATTTGTTTTTTTTTTTTTTTGCCGTGCAAGCTATGCTGAAGCATAATTTGGAAGAAACTAGCATTCAACATTTTCTTATTAACAAGCCTCGTAGTTCCTTTAATGCTGAATAGTTTCACTACATTTAGTATTGTGAAATAGCCCTGGTTTTGTGATCCTGCCTTTTATCATCATATTGTTCTGCTGGATATTTGTCAACAATAATTCTGGTTATAGGATAATGTGTAATGATTGTGTGTGTGTGTGTTTATATATATGCACCATAGTGAATATCTGGTTGCTGCTGTGTACTGAAGCAAAATCAAAATCAAATATAGAGTAAAACATCGAACATACACCATTAGTGAGTGAGTGAGAAGAGAGAGAGAGAGAGAGAGAGAGGGAGAGAGACCAGACGTAGATACTATCGTTAGTCTACTGTCACTCGTTACTTATGAGTTACAACCTGAAAGTACAATTATGTTGTATATCAGTATGGTCTAAGCATCAGCCTTTATGAAATTAGATTTCTTCACATTCCTGGCGCTGTATGTTCACATTACGACATCTAGCATATGGCTAAGAGCACATTAAATTCTGTCAGGAACGGAGGGATGACTGCGTAAGAAAGGCATCTCTTACTCCATTCCTTCCTAAAGTTAGGAATGGCGGGATGAAACTCCTCCCTTGTTAGACTGAGTGCTCCTTAGATTGATTGGGGTATTCGATCACTACCTCTCTAGAGCTCCCCCACGCTTTATGGGCTATGGGGGGAGCAGGAAGGACTAGGATGACTGAAGAATGATTTGTCATTGGGGCCTGGATGGTCATCGGGGCACCATTTGGGAAATTGTCATCTCATTGATGGAAAAGACCTCTTTCTCCGATGTATTCTCCACATTTTTATCCGTGTATGATGAAAAAGCGGGCCTTCTAGGAGTAGCTATTGATCCAGTTTCATTTTTCAGCATTGAAGAAATTTCCAACATTGATGGTCTATCCAGCCCGTTTTCTTGAACGCACAACAAAGCAACTAGCATGCATCTCATGAGTTTGCAAGACGAAGATGCATCATCCAGTGTTGGATCCATAAACTCCTTTCCTTTACCATCCTTCCACAGCTCATATGCCTGCAATAGTTCATCATGTTATGTGTGTGGGAACTCAAATAGGAACAATAATGACTCAAAAACCTATCAAACTAACTTACATATTCAAGAAGATTTAAGTTGTCATAAACACCGTAAAGGCAGTTATTCCTTTTGCCACTTATGATTTGCAGAAGTAGGACTCCAAAACTGTATATGTCATATTTCGTGGAGTATACACCTCGTTTTACATATTCAGGAGGGACATAACCGCTGCATGATATAAATAAAAAATGCTAAGCAATTGATAACTAATAAAAAGTGCATGCGATATAGCTTTGAGAGGAAGTTTACTTACTATGTTCCAACAATCCTGTCTGTGTTTGCTTCATATTCATCTTTTTGGAAAATTCTTGCTAGGCCAAAATCCGATATCTTTGGCTTCATCTCATTGTCTAGTAAAATGTTGCTAGCCTTCAAATCCCTGTGAATTATTATTAATCTCGAGTATTCTTGGAGATAGAGAAGACCTTGAGTAATCCCTTCAATGATTTGAACCCTTGTTTCCCAATCTAACAGCATTCTGCTCATTGGATCTGCATTTAGATCAAATGAAGTTTCTCTAATGGTGACACCCAGATGATAACATTTATGGTATGAAGGACACTGTAATCATTCTCCAGAACAAATTATAATGAGGAGGAACGAAGCCACAGTTAATATATTGGTGCAATAATAAAAATAAACGACACCTAGTTTAGTCCCCATTAATGATGGCATGTGAGATTAGTCCCGTACACATCATAAACAGTGGCCACTCTACATCCTTTTGCCACAATATTTGGCTTTCAGTACACTAATCTCTTTCGCTATGCAGTATTCTGAGAGTAACTATTCTTGTGCAAACGTAAAAGTTAAAAGGCCTTAATCATGGAAAGCAACTACAGTTACAGAGTTTATGAGCCCTGGTATTGAGGGTCAGTTGCCCAAGAAAATATTGTTTCCTGGGGGTGACACTTCCTTTAAGAAAAGAGGGACAGAATTAAAGATCACATCAAATATTCCCATTTAATGTTTTTTGGCACTAATCTCCTTAGTTTCACTCTTTAGTGACATTGACTAGATCAACAAAGCGTTGCTATGATTGCACCAAAATACTGGGGCTCATAACCGCTGCAAATATAGTAGGTTTCCATGATCATGCCTTTGAGTTTTTAACTTTTTCTGTGGGTAACAATAATAACTTTCAGAACACTGCATAGCACAAAGGATTAGCGTAGTGAAAGCCAAATATTGTGGACTGATACTACATCGTAACTCATAAGGCAGTGATCTTAGGCAGGACTACAAAGTCGAAACCTGAATTAAGTTCACTCATGCTTGTCAAGTTAAAGAAGCATGAAGGATTGCATACCATAGAGGTAGAAATCCAAGCTTTTGTTTGGCATGTACTCATAGATCAGCATCTTTTCTTCCCTTCCAGTGCAACAACCCAAAACTCTTACCAGATTTATATGTTGCAGCTTTGCGGTAAGTGTAACCTCATTTGTGAACTCCTCAAGTCCTTGATGAGAACTCTTTGAAAGTCTCTTCACCGCAATTTCCAGTCCATTGGGTAATTTACCCTAGTCAAACCATGGAGATGATTAGTATGTTTTGAGAAACATAAGCAATGCATATTAAATTGAATAATGTCTTTCATAGTTGCAACAATAATGCGACTAAGCAAAGCTCATTATTTTTTTGGCAGTAGTAAAGCTAATACCTATAAGTCTTTTAAGAAACTAAAAATATTTGGATTTTAATTATATTCTCTTCCATGTTTAGAGTATGGTTTGAGGAAGGAGGGAAATTCTGAGACAGTACAAAAGGATTAGATAGCTTATTATTATATTGAATATATCGCCTTTGATAGAGTATAGTGAAGAAACAAGATTCATGTAACTAACCCCAAATAGTTGGGGTAAAGCCTTTGCTGAAATGAGTTGGGTTGAGTATGTTTTCACAAGACTAAATATTGTCGTGAAAAAGTACCTAAAGAAAGTTGTTCAAAGAATTATTCAACGTCAACATAGGAGTCTTTAGAATGACTCTGGGGATTACTATGAGTGGGTTGGGAGAATATATGATATTATAAAAAATCTTGTCCAATTTTCGTGGAAGTGACAATAGAAGATTGAGTTCAATCTTATTTCAAATGCTTTCAGCTGCAAAGATGGCATCTATCATAGTATATCTCTAACGGACAATTATAAACAAGGTTAGCAGTTGGACTAATGGCCACTGCCCCTACCCTGTGGTTGGACCTTAAGGTCACAGGTTCGAGCCTCGTCGGCCCCACCCTGTGATAGTGGGTAACCAAAGAAACAAACAGGCAACTATAAACACTGATTGTTTTCCAAAATATTACCTTGTAAACAGGCCCAAAACCACCCTCGCCAAGCTTATTTTCACTTGAAAAGTTATTTGTAGCTGCTTTGATGTCTGAAAATTTGAAAACTTGCACAGTAGGAGAGTTGCTATTTGAACTTTCTGCAGTTGACATATTGTTTTCTAATGTATCTGGTGATTTCTTCTTTGATAGAATCATCACTGCGAACAAAAAAAGGAAAAAAAAATATTTGTGTTGTTCCATTGTTGCTGTTTTTAATTTCTCATTTCGTGGTGCTATAGTGATGAAATCCACAGTTTGAAAGGTTACCTTTTGATTTGAGTCTCCTCCTCCACAAGTAACACATCAGTAAGCAAAATAGGAGAATAGCTGAAGCAATGATCAGCAGAATAATTACCAGGAATTGCTGCTTTTTGTGGTGATTATTCAAGTTGTCTTGAGCTGTAACACCTCACGTTGTATTAATCGGATGGTAACGTGTCACAACAAATCTTAATAACCAAATATCCTTTTTGTTCCTCTTTTAATGTAATTTTAAGTAAGAATTTTGAAGATTGTATCATATCGCTCTAGTTGGTTCATGAACATGTACAGTCTATATGTGGCAATATCTTGTTGCATTGATTTCTTAATTGAAATTAACATTTTGTCTCTTCTAAAGCAAGTCCAATTAGAGGGCAGTTATGAAAATGAGTTGGACTTAATGCTCATGAACAGAAGCATCCCTCCCCAGTAGGCATCTTATGCGAAATACTGTGTAGGAGAAGTTTTCATCTGGATTTTCCTTAAAAACCTTAGTTTCCATTGTCTCTTCTTAAGCAAAAGTGCAATGATGTGCATATCATGGACAATAGTATCTGTACCATAGAATTTTTTTAGATGCCGGTTGAATTTAGCAGCCATGGATATCAAAAGACTACCTAGACAGAAATATTTGGATAATACATAGGCCTGTCTCAATACCTGAGCAGCTACTTCCTTATCAGATACAGATAGTATTAAGTGAACACACCTGCCTGAGAGAGCATCCAGTTGTCATCATTGGGGACTTGAAAGACATTGTAGCCAAGTAGCTTATTCTCCTTTACATAAGAAATTTTTGTTTTGATGGCCTCAACATCATCAAAACAAATCCAGAAGGAGCCAATGACACAGTAATTTACCACATAAGTAGCATTGTACACAGGAACAGCTCCATAACTTCTGATGTACCACTTGATGTACTTATAGCTCATGGATCCATCTGCTGTAATGGCCAGACCTAATGCCGGCGCACCCATAGTGTTGTTTTTGGGGTCTGCAAGTGTCCATGCGTAGCCATGGTATGGCAATCCCAAAACTAACTGGCTAGCTGGTAGTCCTTTACTGATCCATTCCTTTACACCAAAATCAGTACTTATGTTGCTTGATGGGTCATACAGAGCAGAATGGGCACCTGTGAATTTATCCCTTGAAGGTAAATAATAGTCGAATGATTTGACATGTACCCAATCTAAGTTCCTCTTTATTGAGTCAATTGGGTAAGTAATGGAGTCCAGAGTTGGTGTGTAATGAACAGCCATGGTCAAGCTCAGTTCTGACTCTCCTGATTTTCTTTTCAGAGAATTCACAGCAGATCGCCACTCGTCAAGGAGGATGGCCATATTGGTCATGTCTGAACCAGACTCTGGCGAAATCCACCAAAGGTCAAGGCCATGAAACCCGTAAAGCTGAGCTGTTTTTATCGAAGAGTCAATGAAAGATTTTCTGTAAGATGGTTGGCTTGCCATCGAAGACATGACTGAAGAGTTTGTTCTTGAACCCCATACAGATAGAAGAGTTTTAATCGACGGGTTTCTTTTCTTGACGATGGTGGTGAAGGTGGAAAAGTATGGTTGATTGGAAGGGGAGATGGAGAGCTCATGTGTAGAAGAGTTTATATCCGCAAAAGAACACATAAGGTGAGTGAAGAGAGCAGAATTTATGTCAGGGACAGGGAATTCACTGCCGGAATACCAGTAGCCGGATTTGATCCAGGTTTGTGCACTTGAGAAGTAGAGATTAAGAGAGAGAAACATGAAAATAATACTTCCAGATGCCATTTCATAGAGCTTGTTCATGCAAAGTGGCTTAAGGTTAGATTATTGATGATTCTCTTTTCTAGTTTGTGTTGATACTCTCAACATGTGGCTTGAAGCGTTTGATATTTTTAGGACCCCATACCTTTTTCACCAGATATCATCAAAATACTGCAGTTAGTTAAAACTCCAGTAAAGAAACAGTATACGTTGTGTCTCGATTTACCATGTATTGCACCAATAGAGTCTATTTGTTTCGCAGGATAATTATAAAAAATGCTATAGAATGGCTAAAGGGACATTGGAGTTTTGTGGGGTCCATTTATTTATTTGTTTTAATATTTTTTGTTAGTCATACCACGTCACTTTATCACGTAATATTACCGTTATAATGAATATTTTCTCCCATGATAGATGGGTAAAGGGACATTGGAGCTATAATTTCAAGGTAAATAGAGAATACAACAGTTTATGCAAATATATAAAAAAAACAACAGTGCCAAAGACTTCCACATTTTCTTAGATGGTGCAGAATTTTGATTCTCATCCATTAATTTGTTATCACAAGTGTCAGTTGGTTAATGACTTTTTTTTTTTTTTTTTATAATTAAGAAAGGAGAGTGTTCAAAAATCACTCCGATAAACCCTCACTAGTAGAATCATGAGACCCTTAATCACACTCGTTACTTCTCTCAAAAATGAACTTAGTTATGTTAGCATAGTAATTAATCATCGAGCTCCAAATATAAACTCTAAGATTCGAACTTGAAGTTTTCTAACTTCAAGGTGAGAAGTTCGACTGAAACCTTATTGGACCATCCCAGTGGGTGATCAGTTGGTTAATGACTGTCATTCATCATACTCAATTTGAATTGGGTGCACAACTTAGACACATTAGTGGAGAGCTTAATTCCAACTCGACTCACCTAATAAATACTCAATTTGAATTCAACCGATTTAATCAAACCCGTATTGTCGGTGCTTAAATTTTTGAACTCAAGAGTACAAATATCAAAGGCTACCATATTGTCTTAACCGATCAGGAATTAATCTCCATCCATTAATTTGTTATCACAAAATGTTTGGTTGGTTGGTTAATGTCCTTCTCAGTTTTATGGTCGAGGATTAAAATTTCGTATTGAAATGGTTAAAATATTCAAACGTTTTCGTTTTCAAAAAAATTTAAACGAATTAGTGATGAAAGCGAAATTCTAATATTTTGAAGCATTCCATAATACTTCAAAATATTTTTGTTATATTTCAATACATTTTCACAATTATTTCGAAATGTTTCAAGGTATTTCAAGATATTTTGATATATTTCGATTAATATTTTATAAAAATATGTTTATTTTTTTATTTTTCATTTTAATCTGAGACAGGTCAAAACATTTTTAAAATTTTGATCATTATTTTAGGTGCGGAGGACTTTTCGAAATTTGCATGTAAATTTTTGTTTTCACTCTGTACGTCAGGAATTGATATTCAGCCAATTCAATGGTACCATGTTTCATTGTGGCACCCACCAAACGTCACAATTTCAGGTGCCAAACCAAGTCAAGCAAAGATGTAGATTGACTTGTTGAAAGACCGTAAAAGAGAAACGAGAAAATGTTATTTTTTTCAGTGTCATATAAATATAAATAGGGTAGGTTACGAAAAAAAGAGATCGAATAGAACCAATCAAGAAAAATTGGTAGCAATCCTAGTAGGCTGTTAATTAAATTGAAGTATTTTAGTTTGGTTCGGATTCGATTCGTTCAGGCTCGGTTCATTTTATAAACGAGTCTAAACTTAAACAAGTTTTTAGATTTGTTTAAAAAATAATTTCTACAAGATCGGCTCAAACTCAACATACTCAATTCGTTTTTGTGTAAATACTCCGGCTCAACTTATTTTTGACTCGTTCAGGCTCGACTCATTTTCAAAACGAGTCAAACTTGAACAATTTATTAAACTCGCTTAAAAAATAAGTTTTTCAAACTCAGCTCAAACTCGACTCGAGTTTGTTCGACTAACAACCCCAAATCCTAGCATGTCATTGAGTTATACATTAACATCTTGGAATTATAACTTGACCCGAGTAAGTTGTAATCAAATTTGGAAGTCAAATATATTTTACATCCTATAACGACATACAATGCCCTAAAAGATTAGAGAATATTGAATACAATGGTAATACCATATCAATATTGATAATATGGTATCGTCAACTAAAATACATTGAAGTATTACATGGATGGATAATTATTGTCATGTGTGGGGTCTACTTTTTTATTTGTCTGCATATTATTAGTTGATAATATCACGTAACAATACTGACATAATATCACCATTACGATGAATATTTTTTCCTCTCTTCTTCTCACTTTGCATTTACCACTTTACCACAATTTTACTCCTCAACTTACTCAGTTTCTATTCTCTTTTTAACCCCCTATGGCTTTCTCTTTCTTCTTTCTTCTTTCTTCTTTCTTCTTTCTTCTTTCTTCTTTAATAGATCAAGTAAACTGACTTATGTGGTTAGAAGGGCTTGGAGGACGCTGTCTATATCGCTCAGGGGATGATGGGTGTAGGGACACAGGAATGAATGGTGTGGTGGAAAAAAAATGCATAAATTTCGTATGTTACACCGGTCTTCGTCAAGAAATTTATATGCAATTTCATATGACATGCCTATTTACATCACATGGAACGTAACAGCTTACGATATATTTACCTTTTAATGTCGCAAGTCTATATAAATATACTTAAAGATTAAATTTTTATTTTGGTGCATTGTTTTGATCACAAACAAATATATTTCAAAAATAGAATGAAAATAGATAAAACAAAAAAAAATAGGAAATTTATTTTAAAAACATTATAAAATATTGCTCAATATATACCGAAACATCTTAAAACAACTTAAAACATTCCTAAATATTGATGGAAATACGTTGAAACACCTCAAACTTGGAAATCTAATACATCTTACATCCCATAACAACATACAATGCCCTAAAAGATCAAAGAATATTGAATATAACGGTGATACCATATCAAAATTGATAATATTAGTTTATAATATCATGTAACAATACTGACGTAATATCACCGTTGCAATAAATATTTTTTCCTGAAGGACCTCTAGATTCTTATTCTCACTTTGCATTAACTACTTTACCACAATTTTGCTCCTCAACTTGGTTTCTATTCTCTTTTTAACCCCTATAGCTTTCTCTTTCTTCTTCTCGACCCCTAAAATAATAGATCAACTAAACTGACTTTCGTGGATAGAAGGGCTTTGAGGACGCTGTCTATATCGCTTAGGGGATGACAGGTGTAGGGACACTGGAATTAATGGTGTGGTGAAAAAAAAAGCATAAATTTCGTGTGTTACACGGGTCTTCGTCAAGAAATTTATATGAAATTTCATATGACGTGCCTATTTAAATCACATGTAACGTAACAACTTACGATATATTTACCTTTTAATGTCGCAAGTCTATATAAATATACTTAAAGATTAAATTTTTATTTTGGTGTATTGTTTTAATCACAAACAAATATATTTTAGAAATAGAATGAAAATATATAAAACAAAAAAATTGAAAATTTATTTTAAAAATATTATAAAATATTGCTCAATATATATCAAAATATCTTAAAACAACTTAAAACATTCCTAAATATTGATTAAAAAATGTAAAAACACCTCAAATTTGGAAATCCAATATATCTTACATCCTATGACAACGTACAATGCCCTATAAGATCAGAGAATATTGAATATAACAATGATTCTATATGGTATCGCCAACTTAAATAAATCGAAGTATTACATGGACGGATAGTTATTGACATGTGTGGTGTCCATTTTCTTATTTGTCTGTATATTATTAATTGATAATATTACCTGATAATGTTGACATAGTATCACTGTTGAAATGAATATTTTTTCCTAAAGGACCTCTAAATTCTTATTCTCACTTTGCATTAACCACTTTACAACAATTTTGATCCTCAACTTACTCGGTGTCTATTCTCTTTTTAACCGCTATAGCTTTCACATTTAACGTAGCAGCTTAGGATGTATTTACCTTTTAATGTCGCAAGTCAATATAAATATACTTAAAGATTAAATTTTTATTTTGGTGCAATGTTTTGATCACAAACAAATATATTTCGAAAATAGAATGAAAACAGACAAAACAAAAAAAAAGGAAATTTATTTTAAAAACATTATAAAATATTACTCAACTACTGATTCCCCCGTGCTTGAAGGAACGGAGTAATAAAAAAAATGTTCAACAATAAACATATTTGTATTCACACTCAAAATCAAATCATAAATATAAAAAAAAAAAAAAAAAAAATTTTAAGCACCAACTGTAGTGAGATTGAGCAGTGGTAATGGTGATGGTTGTGGTGGGTGGCAACGATCATGGTGATAGTGGTGGCAGTCGTGGGGTGGCAACAGTAATGGTGGTGGTGGATTTTTGGTGACAATGGTGGTAGCAGCTGTGGGTAACAGTTGTGGTGAAGGTGGTGGTGGTGGTGGGTGTGGGTGGTGATGAACGACAGTGATAATGATTGACAGTAGTAGTGGTGGACGATGACAATGGTAGTGGACGACAATGTAATGGGTGGTGATAATAATGGTGGTGGTGGCAAGTGTGGTAAGGGTAAGTGACAGTGGGTGGTTGAAGTGGTGGACGATGACAGGTGGTGATGGTGGTTGAAAGTGGTGATGATGGGCGGTGACAATAGTGGTGGTGGACGATGATGCGTGCTTTTAAGTAACAATGTGATGGGTGGTGGTGAAGGGTAGTGGCAAGTGTGGTGAGGGTAGGTGATAGTGGGTGGTTGTAGTGATGGACGATAACGAGTGGTGGTGGTAGGGGTGGGTGACAGTGGCTGATGGCGATGGTGGGCGATGATGGGTGGTGGTTGGTGTTGATGGTGGACAATGGTGACAGTGGAATGATGGTGATAATGGTAATAAATATAAAAATAAGGTGACGATAGTGATGGGTGGTAAGGGTGGATGATGATGGTAGCAATCATGGTGGGTGGCGATGGTGACGGGTGGTGACGGTGGACGACGATGGTAGAAATCGTGGTGATGGTGGTGGCAACGAGATAATGGGTGTGGAGGTGGTGGGACAGTGGCGTGCGTGGCAGAGGCAACAATAGGGGGTTTGGCGACGATGACAGTGGTGGTGGTAGTTGTGATGGTCATGGGGGGGTGGCGGTGAGGGTGAGGGTGGTGGTGGTAGGGGTGATGGTGGAACAGTTGCAGTGGTGGCAGGGTTCTATAGCAATGGCAGTGGTAGTGGGGATGGTGGTGGAGGGAAGTTGTAGTGGTGGTAGTAATGGTGATGGTGGTGGGGCCGTGGGGGGAGGGTGATAGACATGTGGCAAGGCAATTCCAAACAGTGTTTTTTTTTTAAAGTACTTATTAGAAATAATTCATAAAAGTACTTTTAAAAAGTCAATCCAAACACACATTTAGGAGCCTATTTTTTCTATTAAATTTGAAGTGTTAATATTAGTCGTCAGATTAACTTTAAAGTAAAATTTAAAGAGATCTTAACTGCAAATATTAAAAATCATTTTGTTTATCTTTTGATATTTGAATTAAATTGTACTTTATTATATAGATATATACCGAAACATCTTAAAACAACTTAAAACATTCTTAAATATTGATGGAAATATGTTGAAAAACCTCAAAACATTTCAACGCATCTCAGAACAATGAAATATTGAAATTTCAATTCAATCACTGATTTGTTTAAATCTTTTTGAAAACAGAAACACTTTAACCGTTTTAAAATAAAATTTTGATCCTTCAAATAAATTGTAAAGTAACAAAGTCTGTCAGGGACTGGACCTTATGTGGATTAATGTGATCACCCAATCCCACATCGACTCATTCGGTGGATGTAGAATGATACGTAAGGGTGAGTTTTGAACATTCATTGTACAACGCATTTTGAAGGCGTATGAATTTAATTTAATTCAAAATAGACTATATTCTACAATATGAGTCTTCAGTGTTATAATTGGTATCATANGACTGGACCTTATGTGGATTAATGTGATCACCCAATCCCACATCGACTCATTCGGTGGATGTAGAATGATACGTAAGGGTGAGTTTTGAACATTCATTGTACAACGCATTTTGAAGTCGTATGAATTTAATTTAATTCAAAATAGACTATATTATACAATATAAGTCTTCAGTGTTATAATTGGTATCATAATCATTGACCCTCGTGCGAAGGTCACCTAAGGCTGTCCATTCCTTAGAGCACCCCAGTCCAGCAGGGCGGTACTGGCTTACTAGCATGGTGGGAGGAATCCCCCGTAAACCCACCCGAGTCAAAAAGGGAGTAAATTGTAATAACTTAATTTCACATCGATTAGTGAAGTGGATGCATATATAAGTGGAAATTTTAAACCTTCATTATACAATGTGTTTTAAAATCATGAAAATCTAATTCAAATTAAATAATATTGTATCATGTGGGTCCAGGGCATTAAAACTACCATACAGTTGACCGTCTGGTCTCCATCTCCAACTCTAATTGGTTCATTNAATAACTTAATTTCACATCGATTAGTGAAGTGGATGCATATATAAGTGGAAATTTTAAACTTTCATTATACAATGTGTTTTAAAATCATGAAAATCTAATTCAAATTAAATAATATTGTATCATGTGGGTCCAGGGCATTAAAACTACCATACAGTTCACCGTCTGGTCTCCATCTCCAACTCTAATTGGTTCATTAGAATTCTACTATTCTATGATTAAGAACCGTGAGGGCAGGTACCATATCTGACTTGTTATTCCATGGGTGGGTACCCACCTTGGTTCAACATTGTATGGTTAGAACTTTCCTTTCCTCCGGGGCAAGGGCAGAATCGAATAGGGACCAGGGTGCGCACTTGTCCCTCTTCACTTTTGGATTACCTTTCATGAAAAAGACCCATAAAATTATTTCAAACATTATATTTGCCTCCTTTAATTTTTAAAAAATTTAATAGTGATTTTAGTCTTTTCTTTTTTTCAATAAATTAGTGATCCTCTAAACCTCTAAAATAAATATTTTATTTTTGGATTGAGCCAATTAGATGTAATTGTTATGATCTATTTGTATATTAACCAAAAGACAATATTTCTCTTTATCTAATACAATTTTTAAGAATTATTTTTAGTTTTTATTTACCATTTTTTAAGTAATAGTAGTCTATATAAAAGACAAAAGGTTATAAACTAAAAATATTTCAAGTTATTTCCAAAAAGGAATTTCTCTAGAATATAGATAATGATCTCAACTAAGTTTTGTAACTAAATAAAGAATGATTTTACTACGAATTTGTGATTGTACGAATTGATAGAAAATTAGTAAAAAATTAATTTATATTTAATTCATATACAAAATTGTAGATATTTTAAAAATGTTATTTTGTATTGAAATATATAATTAGATTAACATCTAGTAAAAAAATTATTTTGTATCTTTTTATTCGAATTTTGTTTCAGTTAAATAAAAATTAAATTTATTATTTCACAATAATTTTTTGTAATTTTTGAACTGAATTTTTTTGTATCAATTTCGACTAATTTTTTTTTTTTGTATTAGTTATATTTTGTGCTCCTAGATATTCTTGAATCCACCCCTCCTTTGGGGCGTACTTTTACACACGGTTTCCTCACAAATATTGATTAATGAAATTGCCTCTCGTTCCTTCCAATAGAGTGTGAAATGGGAGGAAAGGAGGAAAAGATTGGACAATTTCAATGAGTGAGAATTCACCCTAGTTGGGTGTCATGAGTCTTCCTCTACAAAGGAGAACAAGAAAAACCTATCAGAAAGACTTTAACAAATGAACGAATCCCATGCAGGGTGGTTGAAGTTTATTTAAGCAGAAAATGATGGCTAATTTACTTTACAATTCAAACAAAAAATAATAATATTAAATATTAATATTTATAACATATTTAATAAAAAAAAATAGTAACATTAAACAATAACACGCTCAACAAAAAAAATAGTGTCATTGAAAAGTTGTACAATGTTAAAAAAATAATAACAAAAAAAGTAGTAATATGCTGAACAAAAAAAATAATAATATAAAAAAATAGTTGTACCGGTATAAGTCGGATCAAAATAAGGTCGTTTTCTTCACAAAAACACACTGTTCAACGTCGTCATCAACGCAAGAGAGAGAGAGAGAGAGAGAGAGAACATATAAAAACCCATAAACGTTCATCACGTTCAAGGAACTGTTAGATTTAGTCGCACTAAATGTTGCACACCATTGATTTAAAGTTTGGTTTTCTCATCCAAACACGAAATTTTATGTATTATATTATATCAGGGTACGCCATACAAACACAGAAAAAACAAGTATATACCACCAAGAAGATCAAGTTGGGTGAGTTGACTCACAAAGAATCAACCGAATTGAGTATTGGAGCATATTTGAATCCATTCGCCCGATGGGAGAACTCTATAAGATTTTTTGGGTGTGGGTACAATTTTTTAGACCTATTAAGAAAAAGTGTATGTATAAGTTATTTACTCTATTAAGTTCAATTTTAATAAAATATATTGTGTTTAGGTATAAAATTCAAATAAAATTAAAATTGTTTTACATAAATACCCTCCCTTAAATTATGTATTATTAATTGGCAGTTATATATCTAATCAAATATGTAAATATTTCATTAAACTCTCTCACCATCTCTCCCCTATTTTCTCTCTATATTTATTATTGATAATTTATTTTCATTTCAAATGTGTAAAGATTTAATTTATTTTTTCATCTCTCTCCCCTATTTTTTCTCTCTCTCTTCCCCTGTTTTCTATAACTGTTTCTCCCTCTCTCTCTCTCACTCTCTATTTATATCAACATTACAACAACACAATTACACTAATCAGTTACAATTGTCTTATAATACACCAAACAGTTACTCATATATTCTAATAAAACTAAACAATTATATCAAATAATTACACAAAATATATAGTATCGCGACATATAATTACAGCAAACAATTGCATTATTTAGTATCGCAACATCGTTATACCAATTATACATATCAAATTTAGTATAATCGTAAATTCTTTTGTGTAATGATAAACTTAATTTAGTATATATAATTGGTATAACTATGTCGTGATATTAAATGGTGTAACTCTTTGATTTATGTAAATAATTAAATGATAAATTGAGTTGATGTTGTAATTTCGTATAATTATTTAGTGTAATTGTTTGATTTATTAGAATACATAATTAACTATTTACTGTATTATAAGATAATTGTAACTAATTTGTGTAACTGATTAATGTAATTGTATTATTGTAAATTTGATATAAGGAGAGAGAAAAATGGAGAGAATAAGGAAATAAGGAGAGAGAAAGTGAGAGAGAGAGAGAGAGAGAGAGAGAGAGAGAGAGAGAGAAAATAGGGAAGCAAAGAGATGAAAAAATTAAATCAAATCTTTACTTATTTAAAAAAAAAAAATTATCAATATGAGATAAAGAGAGAGAAATAGATAAGAGAGAATGAGAGAGTAATGGAGAGAGAGAATAATGGAATAATAAATACTCTTTTTGTCTTTTTTTCAAAAAAATTACATTTATGACCAAATAAGTTAGTTTATTCAAATAAATCTAAATTTTTATATCGACTTTTCAAATTATCCAATGATTAGACCATGGACTGTCTTTTAATTTGTATGGGGCGGTCCGATCCACCCTGTTGGCTAGTGAATGGACTGCGGACTTGGCTTTTATTTGAATGTGTTGACACGGCCCGTACTGTGACTGTTAAGGGACCCATCGTTCGGCCCGTGACAAAAATTGTCGCCTAGTGAACC
This sequence comes from Ilex paraguariensis, assembly GCA_963454935.2. Taxonomy (NCBI): domain Eukaryota; kingdom Viridiplantae; phylum Streptophyta; class Magnoliopsida; order Aquifoliales; family Aquifoliaceae; genus Ilex; species Ilex paraguariensis. The sequence continues at coordinate 102,692 of CAUOFW020007046.1, forward strand.
CAGCTGGACCGGCCCGTTGTTGACCCATACCCATAGCCCAATTAGCTCTCCATATCCGTTTCATCTTCTCTCTCCTCTCCATCTTTGACCTCACGGCCCTCCAACACCATCAGCGCCGATCACCTTTGCTTCAAGCTGGGACCAACCAAAAGTAACCACTCGACTTCGATGATGATGGTTTGCGCATTGAATGTGAGTGTTGTGTGTGGGTGGAGAGAGAGAGAGAGACTGGTGCATTTTCGACCCCGGTTCTGCAATCAACTTGCCATTATAGATTCCTATTCATGGTGGAGTGGGTTTAGTTCCATTCCGCTAGTAAAACCCTTGATTATTTTGAAGCTCCACAAGAATTTTGACATCAACTTTAAGGGGCAAAACTTGTTGGTCAAGAGCTTATCTCAAATAGCTCAAGTTACAGAGCTCAAATCTTTGTAGTGGAGAAGAAAACAAGTAGTCCTCAATTCCTTGGGAAATTCTAATCCAAGCCCCAACTTCAAGCGCACAATCACTAAGCCATGCGAGAGCTCTTTGGCCAATAGTTGTTGATAAAGTCTAAGGTTAGGCCAGAAGTTTCACCACAGTATTCTATATTGTTCATTTGATTGCCCACTCTATTTTGCAGCATAATTGTTTTTCTTTTTTTTTTTGAACAAGCTATGTTGGAGCATAATCTGGAAGAAATTAACATCAGACGATTTCATGTCAATATACCTGATCTTTCCTTTAATGCTGAATAATTGGTGCTGCCTCAAGTCTGAGCTGTATTGTGTAATATGTGTAATGATATTGTTATGTGCACCATATTGGATATCAAGTTGCTGTTGGGTATTGAAGCAAAATCAAATATAATTTAAATCCAATAATATACACACCAAAACGTTAAACATGTAAGTTCATTAGTCTACTGTGTCACTGATTATTTATGGGTAACAACCTGTAAGTTCATTCCTGTTGTATTTTACTATGATCTAAGCATCGGCTGATATGAAAATTATATTTCTTCTTTTTCCTAGATTTGTATATTCACATTAAAACATCTATCATGGTACCAAGAGCACGTCGAATCCCAAAAAAATAGAAAAGATCCAAAAGAAAAATGAGCATAAGAAGTTATCTTAACATCTTAGAGGACACCAAGAGCCCTATGAAAGAACAATGATTTACCACCAGGGCCTGACTTGTCATCGGGGCATCACTTGGGACATTGTTGCCTCATTGATGGAAAAGAAATCTTTCTCGGTTGTTGGTTTGTTCTCCACATTTTTGTCTGTCTGCGATGAAAAAGCAGGCCTGCTAGGAGTACCTATTGACTCTATTTCATGGTTGAGCATTGAAAAAACTTCTAACATTGATGGTCTGTCCACACCTTTTTCTTGGATGCACAATAGAGCAATTTGCATGCATCTCATGAGTTTGCAAGAGGAAGATGTATCATCCAGTGTTGGATCTAGAAACTCCTTGCCTTTACCATCTTTCCATAGCTCATATGCCTGAAATACTTCATCATGGTCTGTCTTTGAAAGTCCAAACAGGAAAAATGATGACTGAAAGCAAAATCAAACTAACTTACATATTCAAGAAGATTTAAGTTCTCATAAAGACCGTAAAGGCAGGTATTTCTCTTGCCACTTATGATTTGAAGAAGTAGAACTCCAAAGCTATAGATGTCATATTTTGTGGAGTATATTCCTCGTCTAACATATTCCGGAGGAACATAACCGCTGCCCGACAAATTAGAAAACGCTAAGGAATTGGGAATTTAAAACTTGTGCATGTGAGAAAGCTCTGAGAGGAAGTTTACTTACTAGGTTCCAACAATCCTGTTTGTGTTTGCTTCATATTCATCTTTTTGGAAAATTCTTGCCATGCCAAAATCTGATATCTTTGGTTTCATCTCTTTGTCTAGTAAAATGTTGCTAGCCTTCAAATCTCTGTGAATTATTGTAAATTTTGAATATTCTTGGAGATAGAGAAGCCCTTGAGTGACCCCTTCAATGATTTGAACTGGTGTTTTCCAATCTAAAAGCATTCTTCTTGTTGGATCTGCATTGGAATCGGATGAAGTTCTTCTAATGTATGCCATTTAGATCGCTACATTTATGGTAGGAACACTGTTATCTTTCTCCATGAATAAATTGTAAGGAGTAACAAAATTGTAGTTAAGTTTTTATTGCAATGATAAAAATAATTTATTTTTTTTTTTGGAGGGGGAAGGGGAAGGGGAAGGAGACTTGAACTCTTGCCCTCAAGAAAGTAAAGTCTTTACAAGATAAGGAGTACTATTGGACCAAAAGCCCATTGGTCAATGATAAAAATAAATAATGCCAAGTTTAGTCCTCATTAGTGAGGGTCTGGGAGGGTAGACTGGGTGCAAACCTAGCCTTTTGCATTATTTGCACAATGTGACTGCCATAACCTTCAGGTTTGAATCCATAACCTTAAGGTTGTTAGACTGAATTTTAACAGCTAAATCAGTGGCCCCCTCCATAGCCACTCGACAACCTCTTGCTACAATATTTGGTCCTTTTCACAATGCAGAAAGTAATTATTCTTATTCCAAAGTAAAAGTTAAAATATCAAGGGCATAATCATTGGAAGTAACTATAATTACTAACATTATTAGCCCCAATATTGAGGATTAGTCGCACAAGGAGGAATTATTTCCTGGGGGTGATGCCTCCTTTAAGAAAAGAGGGGCAGAGTAGGGATCACATCAAATATGCCTGTATGATATTCTTTTTGGGCACTAATCTCCTTAGTTTCACTCCTTAGTGAATTTGATTACATCAAGAAAGCTTTGCTATCATTGCCCCAAAAAAGTGGGGCTCATAAGCTCTGTAATTATAGCTTCTTTCTATGATTATGCCATTGAGTTTTTAACTATTGCCTAAGAATAATCACTTTCAGGATACTTCATAGCAAGAAGGATTACTGTAGTGAAAGTCAAATGTTGTGGGGATTCATATCACATAATAATATAGTGATCGTAACCCCTTCAGTCACATTTGGGACTACAGAACCACGAGCTGAATTAAATTCACTCATGCTTGTCAAGTGTAACTAGAATCATAAAGGATTGCATACCATAAAGGTAGAAATCTAAACTTTTGTTTGGCATGTACTCATAGACCAGCACCTTTTCTTTGTTTCTGGTGCAATATCCCAGAACTCTCAGCAGATTTATGTGTTGCAGTTTTGCGGTAAGTGTAACCTCATTTGTGAACTCTTCAAGTCCTTGTTGAGAACTTTTTGAAAGTCTCTTCACCACAATTTCCAGTCCATTCGGTAATTTACCCTGGTCAAACGACAAAGATGATTAGTAATGCTATGCTAAACATTAGGGAAACTCATTACTAACTTGAACAATGCCTTTCATAGATCCAACAAAATATTACTAAGCGAAGCTTATTATTCCTGTAAGTATTGCGCTAGTTGTAAGCTATGCATACATACTTACATACACATATAGGTCCTTGAAGAAATTAAACATATCTAGAGTGGAATTCTATCATCTTCCATGTCTAGAGTGGAGGTTGAGGAAAGAGGCAAATTCTATTCTCTCCACCGTTATTCATTGATTGGTTTATTAGAAGAGGTAATTTGAGGAAATTATGTTTTACAAGACATCTATTGGACAAACAATGTTTTTGGTACAAAATGTTGGACTGTTAAAAATAGATTGCGCAAACACTAGGTGTGGTAAAAATGAGTGTGTTAAGCTGAATTTGTGGTAAAATTGCCAAATAATAGGATTTGGAAAACATATATTCGTGAAGCCGTAGAATTAACATCAATAAGAGAGAAATAGGGAAAGAATCAACATTGGTGTTTTACACCTGTTTATAGAATATCTAGTACTGCACTAGTGACGAAAGGTTAATTTATTCATATATATAGTAATACTAGAGATAGAGGTAGACAGAAATTACCTTTGAATGAGATGGTAAAAAAAGGTATTATACGGTTCGACGGAATAGATGACCCTTGATAGAGTACATTGAAGAAATGGTATTCATGTAACCGACGCCAAATAGTTGGGATAAAGACGTTGAATTGAGTTGAGTTGAGATGATTTCCCATATGACTAAAGAGTTGTGAAATAGTATATAAAGAAAGTTCTTCAAAGAATTGTTCCACTGCATAAAGGAGTGTTCTAGAATGACTTGGGGGATTATAAATGGGTTGGTAGAACATATGATCTCTTGGTATTTTATTTTCTGCTATTTCCAATAAAATGAACTATTAAGATTTAGTACAATCTTATTTCAAATGCTTTCGGCTTCAAAGATAGCATATATTCCAAAGTTTATATATAACAGGCAACTAGAAACATTGACAATCTTCCAAAATTATTACCTTGTAAACAGGTCCAAAACCACCCTCTCCAAGCTTATTTTCAATTGAAAAGTTCTTTGTAGCTGCTTTGATGTCCGAAAATTTGAAAACTTGCATGGTAGGAGAGTTACTGATTGAGCTTTCAGCAGTTGACTTGTTTTCTGATGTATTTGGTGACTTTTCCCCTGATTGGATTATCACTGTGAACACAAAAAGGAAAGAAAATGCTTGTCTTTTTGTTTCGTTGGTGTAGATGTTAATTTCTTTCATTCCATGGCTATCTTTGATGATTGATGAAATCTACAGTTGGAAAGGTTACCTTTTGATTTGAGTAGTCTCCTCCGGAAGTAATACATCGTTAAGCTGAGTAGGAGAATAGCTGAAGCAATGGTCAGTAGAATAGTTAAAAGTAATCGTCTCTTGTTATGCTGATTGTTCGAATCTTCTTGAGCCGTAGCACATCACATTTAACTAATCAGAGGGTAATGTGTCACAACAACCTTAATAACAGAATGTCCTTTTTGTTCCTCAGTTTGTCTTATTTTGAGCAAAGAATTTTATTTGTCTGAAAGAAGAATGTATATGCACAAGTTGGTTCATACATATTTGCAATATATATGTCATATCCTTTTACAGGGTACCTTAAGCAAAATCCAGGGTAAGAGAAGTTTCATTTGGATTTTCCTTAAACCCTTCATGGAGTATATGTCATCCATTTTCCTGAATTTTCTTAGATGCTAGTTAAATTTAGCAGCCATGGTATCCAAAAGTCTAGCTTGACAGAAACATTGGGACTCTACATTGGCATGTCTCATTACCTGAGGTTCTACTTCCTTATCAGATATAGATTGTATTAACCTTCTGAAAGAAAGATATAGATTGTATTAAGTAAACCCACCTGCCTTAGAAAGCACCCAGTTATCATCATTGGGGACTTGAAAGACATTGTAGCCAAGTTTTTTTATTCTCCTTTGCATAAGCAATTTTAGTTCTGATGGCCTCAACATTATCGAAACAAATCCAGAATGATCCAATGTTGAAGTAATTCACCACGTAGGTAGCATTGTACACTGGAACAGCTCCATAACTTCTAATGTATCACTTGATGTACTTATAACTCATAGATCCATCTGGTGTAATGGCCAGGCCTAATGCCGGTGCTCCGATGGCATTATTTTTGGGGTCTAAAAGTGTCCGTGCATAGCCATGGTATGGCAATCCCAAAACTAACTGGCCAGCTGGTAATCCTTTGCTGATCCATTCCTTTACACCAAAATCAGTACTTATGTTGCTTGATGGATCATACAAAGCAGAATGGGCACCTGTAAAATTATCCCTTGAAGGTAAATAATAGTCGAATGATATAACATGTGCCCAATCTAAGTTCCTCCTGATTGAGTCAATGAGGTAACTGATGGATTCCAGAGTTGGTGTATAATGAACAGCCACGGTCAAGCTCAATTCTGACTCTCCTGATTTTCTTTGCAGAGAATTCACAGCAGATCACCACTCGTCAAGGAGGATGTCCATATTGGTCATGTCTGTGCCGGACTTTGGCAAAATCCACCAAAGGTCGAGGCCATGAAACCCATAAAGCTGAGCTGTTTTTTATCGAAGACTTGATGGAAGATGTTCTGTAAGATGGTTGACTGGCCATTGAAGACAAGATTGAAGAGTTTGCTTTTGCACCCCATATTGATAGAAGCGTTTTAATCGACGGGTTTTTCTTCTTGACAATGCTGGTGAAGGTGGAGAAGTATGGTTGATCAGATGGGGAGATGGAGACCTCATATGTAGAAGAGTTTATTTCAGCAAAAGCACACATTAGGTGAGTGAAGAGAGCAGAATTTATGTCAGGAACAGGGAATTCACTACCGGAATACCAGTAGCCGGATTTGATCCAGGTTTGTCCATTAGAGAAGTAGAGAATAATAGAGAGAGACAGGAAAAAAAGAACTCTGGGTGCCATTGCAGAGAGCTTGTTCATACATAGTGGCATATGTTAGATATACATGGTGACATGAGCAAGATAATTCCCTTTTCTACTTTGTTCTCTTGTTGCCCTTTTCATGCGATTTACACAGGGCAGGCCCTATGTCTTCGCCGGTTAGCCGCCACATGGGGTCTCCAAATAAATAATAATATTTGGGGTTTTCAAATTTTTTTCGAGATGCAATTAAGATAATTTTAGGGCCTTCGATTTTAACTAGCCTTGCAATTTTAGATACAATTTAAGAATAATAAAAAAAATTGACACTACATTAATTAGTTTGAGTCTAACTTTAATAGATTTAGACATTAAAATGATGAAATTATTTGCTCTCTCAAATTTGGTCGACGTGATCCCAACGAAATGTGATATAAATTTGTTAAACTATACATGATTATAAATTAGATCGACTTATATTAAGCAAATTTTGACATGATAAGATCGAATGATTATTTTTATATTACTTCCGGCCTTACTTATGTTTATGTAAATATTAAAAAATAAGTTATCTCTTCACGTAATACTTTTAATTCATTACAATCAAAGTCAATTGGTTGATTAATTATTTATCACATAATTTTCGTAAATTATAATTGTTTATTAACTTGAATTCGAGACTTTTTTTTTTTTATCTAGATTTGTTTTTAACTCTATTATTTTTTAAAATGCATAAGAAACACAAATAATATGTCAGAAAAATATATAGAGTTTCAGTAGTTTATTATTTAAAATTCTTATTGACATTCCTTTTTCAAAAAATAATTTAATTGTATTAATAAATTTCAATTCTCTTTCTCTGTATTTTTAATTGATAGGAGATTTAATTATAATTTAGTCTCCAAATTCAAGTTAAATTAATGCATTTTTTATAACTAAAGCTTTAATGCAAAACTAATAGTTTTACCTCTCAAATACAAAAAATAATAATTTTTAAATAAATATATATTATTACTTTAATATTCATTTTGTCATATCTATATTATTTTATTTCATAGCACTAGCCTAACTGAATATTTTTGCCAAAGGTTAGTGGTGTTAATCAAGACGAGTAATCCAGGCTCGGTTTAGGCTCAATTTGGATAAAACTTAACTCGAGCTCGACTCACATTCTAACAAGCTGAGTTTGAACAATTTTTTAGACTCGTTTAAAAAAAAAAGTCTTAAAGATTTAGTTCAAATTCATAAAATTGAACTCATTTATATGTAAAATAGTTAAGTTATTTGAGCTCAGCTTGGCTAGGGTTTGGGCTGAACTCAGCTCAAGTTCTAAAAAAGCTGAATTTAAATAATTTTTTAAATTCATTTAAAAGACTAAATTCGACAAATTCAGACTCAAAATCACAAATATCACCCCAATTATCCCTGTTGGTTGGGCCACCCCTAGACTTACAACATGTAAAGGGTGATGCTTATAGTTGAATGGTTTGATAGTTTTGCACCCATTTGTTAGTAGTCTTTTTTGATTTACCAGGTAGTGTGAAATTTGGTGTCCAAACAAGAATTGTCAAAATAAAAAAAACACAAACAAACCAGGATACATACACCATTCAATGCATCATGCATGCATGGAAAAGTCAAAAAGAGAAGAGCAAATTTATCACTATCAAATCAACTGAAGGAAGAAGTGCCAAAGACCAACACATTTTCTTAGCTGGTGAGGTGTTGATTTCCATCCATTCAATTGTTATCACAGATGCCACTTGGTTCACGGCTCTCATTCACCATACACAGTTTGAACTGGGGTACAACTCGGACTCGGACAAGCTATGCGGGTTAAGAGCTCAGGTCGGACCCAACTCTAGTAATAAAACACCTGGATCCAAATTAAAACCCGAAACAAACTAAAAATTAATCCGAATTTAAACCCGAAATAAACTGCATATTGCCCATGCTTAAGTTTTGGAGTACAAGTATCCAAAACTACCACATTGTCTTAGCTGGTCATTTGTTATCACAAATGTGGTTGGTTAATGTCCTTCTCAATGGAATATATAAGACCCCACAAATTTAGAAAACGCACAACAAGGGACCGTGGAACTCCCCCATGAAAAACGTGTCTAACCTAGTACCATACTTTTGTCAATTTTGATGTTTTCGCAACTCGAAAATTAACCTTAATCATTTCAAAGAACTCAATTATCAGTTTATACTAAAATTTATCGGTATGAATTTAACTTAGACATACAAACTCGATCCTTGTGATTTGTGAAGTTTTTTTTCAAGTAATAGAACTAAATTTCTTCCAAGAAAATTTTCCTTCATCAACTAGTTTTACATAATTCATCCGGCATTAAAAGAATAAGATAGTTGCGAATTACTTCTAATTTTATTTTCAGTGGAGGCCCATTTGCCTAGTGGATGGGCTGATGGGCCACCTTTTTGTTCGTCCCTTACCCAACAGGTTAATCTATTCAAATGACCCGCCAAGATTATTAAAAAAAAAAAGTATTCCACTTCAATTAATAAAACAACAAAAACTCAATTCATAACTTATTTAAAGACTAACCTGATTAATAAATTAAAATAAAAACTGGCAAGATTGCAAGTCTTGTCGTTCAGCCCAACACAATCCGTTGACCAGACAAAGATTCGAGGACCTGGCCCGACTCATTAAACATAAAGAAAAACTAAAGGCAAGCAAGTGGTTGGGGGTAGGGGGGGGTCATTGTTGCTAGAGCCACCAAGAAATTTCTTAAAGTGAATTAATATTATTTTATATCTTCATTTTAGTGGATTTGATGTATTAATTTTATCCTCGTCGTATGTAGGGAAAAAATGCCTAGAAAGAAACAAAAGAAAAATTACATAAGAGAACAACAAAAAAATGAGTACCCAAAAAAGACTTCTAAACTTACACCTGAGATTTGATCGTGAAATCTCCTATTTAGGAGCGCTGTGGATGATTATTGGACAAAAAACCAAGTGGTTGATGTTTATTAATATCTCATTATCACATTGTTTCACTCCATAAAATTACAAGTAATTACACATTCTTCAAAGTTCAACTAATTTGCAATTTTGCCCCTGAAATAATTTTTTTTTTCCTTCTCAAGTTTATTCTCTAACTTCCGACATAGCATTANTTCTTCAAAGTTCAACTAATTTGCAATTTTGCCCCTGAAATAATTTTTTTTTTCCCTCTCAAGTTTATTCTCTAACTTCCGACATAGCATTAATTCAATTCACTCAAAAATCAGTATCAAACTTTTCACAAAAACACTTGTATATTACGATGATCTAATGTATTAGTCTGTCGTGATAACATGTGGCATTTTTGTTAAGTGTCCTTAAAGACATGCATAGGTTGGATTTCATGGACGGCTATCAAAAAATGTAGAGAAAGTGTAAAAAACATATATATAATAACAAACTCCTCCAACCAAAGTAAAAATATGTGCAAAATCTGAGGGTGAAAAGGATAAATATCCTAAAATTTTTGCTGCAAGATTGTCTTAACTTTATCTTATTCACATAATACCAAATAAAGGATCCTCCAAAATCCACACAATCATTAGAAATCACATAATTTATCTGAATTGTTCTGCCCATAATCTCCGTTTCATTGGCCATTATTGTTTATTTTCAAGAATATTTGTCCTGATCCAAGGTAGTTTAAGTGGTAACAATAATGAACTATAAACTCAAACATCATGAGTTCAAAATTTCAAATCTTGACAATCCCTTAAAGCCAAGTTATGAGAGATTTATTTCTCATGAATACCCTAATTTTGGCGTAGATGACCTGTCTTTAACCAGACAGAAGAGGAGATTAGTTGAAGTGCGCATAAACTGACCCGAATACCCTTGAATGTTAAACCAAAAAAAATAAAAATAAAAAATAAATATATATATGTTTATCCTGATTACCATCCTGGTTCTAATATTTCGTGAATATCCGCAATCAGAAAAATAAGATAAATAAAGTGTTATCGAAATTTGAACAAGAGATGGTAGGATAGCTTTTCCGAAAATTTTATATGGGTGCACATTAATGTAATTCTAAAATTGACATTCAAAAAAAAAGGTTTGCAGAAAAAAGGGCGGTGTACAATTCTGCAATCAATATTACAAAAAAAAAATGTTAAATTTTGTCACGTTTTCGTGAAATTCATTCTTATGAGAAGAGGAAATTTGGAAAATTTGTTATTTTGGACTGAATTTCAAAATAATATCAATAGGACTTTGAGATTAATGGTGATCATGAATATATGGACGAAATATATTATTATACGAGGGATAATCTGTATCTAAAGATACACAGTTCAATGTGACTGATTTTGAGAGTAATATGGTGGTCGTTGTAGTATTATACTAACATGGATAACTTTTGTTAAATTGTGCAGGATCCTGTTTATGAAGATTTTTTTTTTCATGATATGATGAGATTATAAGCATAGACATCCACTTGTAAGTTAAAAGTATAGTCTTCGCTAGCGTACCGCAATGTAAGACAATCATGGGACCCAAAACTATAAGATTCACATTCATTGTCTGTTTTATGTAAGCAAATTAAGCAGTTTACACCATACCATACGACAAATTTAAGAGAAATGAAATCGTCAAAAATAATAAAACATGTATCACAAGATATCCTTTAGGGTTGGGGGATATCATTTGTCTTAGCCAAACCTTCAAAGCTTAAGATAATAAACAAAAAAACTTGGAACTGATCTAAAAGGCGAATCTTGCAAAACAATTAACGATAAAAGTCATCCAATCGATTTATGTTTTTCTGACGATATTACATCCCTTTAAGACCGAACTACTTGGCATATGGGACAACACTAAGATGCGTGTCTTAACTTCAGTGTTCTTTATAACTATTGTTAGTAAGTAACTAATTATACTCGAACATCTGAATTGGACTTCTTGTTGCTCGCCAGCACCAAACATGGAGCCGGTCTCCCTACGCTAAAAGATATTTTCGTACAATCCCTGTAAGGCATGATGAAGGGACTGGGACTCCACAAAATTAAAATTAAATTTTGTCCGAGGTAACCTACGATTGTTACCTCGGATGAGTTTTGATCACCCCATCTCCTATCTTTGATCGTTTATGTTGGATTTCAAGGATTCAAGAAAGAGCTCACCAACCATCCCCTTCGAAAGTAATTTGCATCTACATTAATTTCAGTTTAGAAATGTGGAAATTTTGGTTTCTTTTTTCTTGAAGAGGAAATAGCGACATAGAGCGGCCTCCAATTATTGTGGTCGCTAAAACATCAAATTAATGTCTAGTAGCCGGGGAATTAGCCAACTTCACTTGATCTTGTCAACTCTCACTGTCACAGCAAAACAGGAACATTGATTTTTCCAAAAACCCTCCAAAATATCGAATGAAATCTTTCTTAACTTTGAAGAGTCTCCGCAAAGACTTTTCATCGAGTTGTTAGAAACTGCTCATTGGACAACCTTTAGTCAAATGTTGGCCTCTTCTCGCATGCATGAGGTAAGAAAAATGGAAGGAAAATGTCATCTGGCCATTTGAACTCCACTTAGAGATTTAACATTTTCAAATGTATTACTGGTGGAAGGGGATAAAAAAAGATCAATTCGGTGCCTTAGATACATTCAATAGGAAGCTGGACTCAAAACATTCAATAGGAAGCTGGACTCATACATTCAATAGGAAGCTGGACTGAGTCCAAAGAGAGAGAGAGTAATTATGGTGATTTCTTAGATAAGATAGCTCATTAAACCAGAAACATAGTGCGTACTTGAAACAATGACTATCGACTATTTCAAAACAAGATGTCGGAGTAGGTGGTTTCATTTTGAGTTTGTATCAGGTATTAATTTACTTTAATTCAAATTGGTTAATTAATTGTGTTGAATGGCTGAGACTAATTCACCCATAGGCAAAATTCAGTTGCTTTAAATATTTACAAATCTTATAATTCTGTACAAATTCATGAAATACCAAGCCCACAATGGAAAATTTTGAAAAAAAATTCATAATTTATTTTCACACTATACAAGGTAAACGGATTTATTGTGTCAAAAAACTAGTTATTAGTGTTGACACTAACCAAAATTATTTAGATTTGTATAATCGATTGTATCAATGTTAGATTCACGTCAAAAAACAATCAATTTTAATCCATTGATTACATGTCAATTTTATATAATCGATTGTACCAAATTTAGATTCACATCAAAAAATAATCAATTTTAATCCATCGATTATGTGTCAAGTTTGTACCCAATTAACGTGATACATCGTTATTAACATGTAATATTAAAAATTGTCATTCGCGTATCACGATTCTATCTAAATGGCTTCTTATTTTTATTGGTGGGAGTTGGTTTTAGCCAATAACCTCTTCTCTTCTTTGGAAATATGAGTCAGCAGTCACTTTGACAATTGGCACTGTTTAGATCTATCTTTTCACTATTGTTATTATTATTATTAGTATTAGTATTTTTTTTTTTTTATTTTCAGTTTATTAGCTCACACCATCTTAGCTTGAATAAGTCTAAATAATGGATGGCTTTCTTACCTACCATTGTTTCATACTTTTCAAACCCTTCTCAGCCTTTATTTTTATTCTTAGAATCCAATCACAACAATCCAAATCCGAATATAAAACAACTCTACTACTTTATTGAGTAAGACTTCATGTTCTCTCTATACATTTCACCCACACCACATAGTGATATTGCTGTGACTAGCTCAAGAGAAAAAATGGCAGGACTTAAATCTTTCTTTCTTTGTGTTTTCATTGCCAGTTTTTGTGCCATGGCATCATCATCTTCATCTGAAGCAGTCAAGGGGGCTTATTGGCCTTCATGGAATCTGAATTTCCCATCGTCGGCCATTGATACATCTTTGTTCACTCACATCTATTATGCATTTTTAGAACCTAACAATGTCACTTTTAAGTTTGACATACCATATTCAACGGCTATGATGCTCGTAAACTTCACATCAACTCTTCATATGAAGAATCCGCCCATGAAAACTATATTTTCTGTTGGTGGGGGGGATGCAGGCTCATCGTTGTTTGCTCGCATGGCTTCAAGTTCTTCCTCAAGGATGAGTTTCATTGACTCCTCAATTGAAGTGGCACGAAAATTTGGATTCGATGGGATTGATTTGGATTGGGAATTTCCTGAAAACCCCAGAGATATGGAAAATTTGGGCCTCTTATTGGATGAATGGCGGACAGAGGTCAAAAAAGAGGCTGTGGCCACCTGCCGGCCGCCACTCTTGCTTACTGCCGCCGTCTACTACGCCTCCGACATCTCCCTGAACGGCGTGTTCCGATCGTACCCGGTGGCTTCAATAAATAAAAACTTGGATTGGATCAATGCAATGTGTTATGACTATCACGGTTCATGGGACACTTCAACGACCGGAGCTCAAGCAGCCCTGTTTGACCCAAAAAGTAACATCAGCACAAGTAATGGGCTTGGATCATGGATACGGGCCGGAATCCTTAGAAGTAAGTTGATCATGGGCTTGCCACTCTACGGGAAGACGTGGCAGCTCAAGGACCCTAGATCATATGGTGTGGGGGCACCAGCCGTTGATGTGGGTCCCGGAGACATGGGAGTACTCACTTTCTTCCAGGTGGAGATGTTCAATAGGGCTAATAATGCCACCGTGGTGTATGACGTGGAAACCGTGTCCACGTACTCTGTTGCAGGGAGTATTTGGATTGGGTATGATGATCCTAGATCGGTAACGGTGAAGATAGGGTATGCTCAGGCCCTTGGGCTTCGTGGGTATTTCTTTTGGGCCGTCAATGGTGACTATAAGTGGAAAATCTCAAGAACAGGTAAAGTTATTTTATCACTTACAAGTGCATGAACATTCATACTAACTACTAAATTGTATTGTTATTTTTTTTTAATGTAAAAAGGACGTTCACATCCTAAACATACAACACTCACATAGTCGACTACAAATCTACACCACTCACATACCAAATAGATCAATTTTTTTATAGAACTTGACTGCGTCTGTAATCTGATAATTTTTTTAACAGAATAATATGACCTGCTCATATTCTTAAATTCCAAAACAAAAAAAATAATATTAATACCGAAGAATTTAGGGTTAATTCTACTAGAGGTCCTCAAAATATGGTGTTTGTCTTATTTTGATCCTCCATATTTCAATTGCATCATTTTAGTTCATAAAGTATTCAATATGTTTCTATATAGTCCTTCAAGCAGATAGCGTCCAAATTACTAACAATTTTTTACCATAAACTTATCACGTGATACTTAAATATGGACAAAAAAATTATTTGAATAATTTTTGACCAAAAGTTTTACTTAAATTTTAGTTAAATAGTTAGCCAAATTATACAATTTTGATCATAAATTATCTAAATTTTGGTCAAAAGCTACCCATATTACATATTTTTTGTCAAAATTTATCCAAATTTTGTTCAAGAGCTATCAAAATTATTTTTTTCTCCATATTTAGGTATTATGTGACAAATTTATTATAAAAAATCGTTAGCAATCTGGACATTGTCTGCTTAAAGGACCATATAGAAACATATTCAATACTTCAGGGACCCAAATGATACAATTTTAACATTGAATGAGACAAAATTCATATTTTGGAGACCTTCAATACAATTAACCCAAGAATTTATAGAGATATCATTAATGTTGTCCCATGATTCAGGTAGAAAATTTTGATTGTACAACATTTTTCTACCTTGGTAAATGTCAAGGAATGAGCCATTTTAATATATTAGGAAAAGAAGTGATTTATTTGATGGGAGAGGCTAGGTCATTAGCTGCTTTAATTTCCTCCTCATTAAAGGAGAAGTGATGAAGTTCATGTATGCATTTATAAGTTCATCATGTATACATTGACATAGTGTTTGGGACTCTATCTAAGAGACAATGACATGAAACAGCCAAAATGTACATGTGATCACACCATTTCATGACCTATTATTAAGCCATAGGGGCCATGTACTTCGAGGCCAAACCATGAACTATGCTTCCCTTTATTTATAATAGAATTATTGGGATTTTCTTAAGATTTACGAGCAGTACTAAAAGTTATATAACCCGATCAGTTCAGGTATGACTCAAACAACCCAAGTTATAACCCCATGCGGTGAATTTAAGAATCTTAAATAGTTGGGGATGATCACAACTTTTTAGAATCGTTTCCAATCTTTTGGACCTCGTTGGTTCGTAACTTTAGTCTCATTCAATTATATCAGTACTCTACATTTTTTCACAATTGTGGCATTTGTAGGCTACTTTGAAGACGAAAACAGTGTACTTATATTGATTTGTGTTGGTTTGTGTTCCATGTCTTGCAGCTTCTCAGCTTTGGTTTCTTTAAGTAACTGCCCGGATGGAGCTTTACCTTACCCTTGCTGGTTTGTCTCCATGCACAAGAGGAACTTTCAAGAGTTTTGAAAGGAGTCTTGAAGGGAGAGAAGCTAACTTTTCTAGGAATTTAATTTAATTTTTTTTGTGTGATTTGTAATAAGCTAGTGCTTATGCTAGCATTCACGCACACTCTCACACATTGGCTGGATTACTTCGCAAGCTTCTCTTTGTTAATATCCTTCTCAATGGAATATATAGGACCCCACAAATTTAGAAAACCCACACGAAAGGGAACGTGCAACTTCCCATGAAAAGCGTGTCTAACCTAGTACTATACTTTTTTCAATTTTGATATTTTCACGACTGGAACATTAATCTTAATCATTTCAAAAAACTCAATTATCAATTTATACCAAAATCTATCGGTATGAATTTAAACTAGACATACAAACTCAATGCTTGTCATTTGTGAAGTTTTTTTCAGTAATAGAACTAAATTTCTTCCAAGAAAATTTTCCTTCGTCGAATTCATCAACTAGTTTTATATAATTCATCCTGCATTAAAAGAATAAGATAGTTGTGAATTACTTCTTATTTTATTTTGGGTAAATTGTAAAGGGGTACATCAAATTAGACTTATTTATCAAAAAGTACACACTAAAAAATGTAGGGTTATTAAATACTTAATTTTGATATTTATTTGTATCAAAATACATAATTTGAATTTATCTATTTTTATTGTGGCGTTTTTACCCTCCATTAATCCATATGTATTTAATACACCACTTTTCTTTAGAAAGTGGTGCATTAAATATCTCTTAATTTTATGGGAGAACTTTAATACTTATATATATATATATATATATATATATACTTTTTGTTAAATCTCTTATCTAAATTTTTAATTATCTTTTAATGCACTTTGATTAATGTATTTTTTTTTAGAAAGTGATTTTATTTTTAAATTAATTTAATATTTGAATAGTGTAATAGTGTAACAATAAAAGTGTAACATTAACAATATAACAGTATAACAATAATAGTGTAACAAGCTATTTACACAAAATATTGTATTATTACATTTTGTCAAACATATAATTTAATATAATTTCATTCAAAATAGTTCATCTCCGTTTTGAATTTGTTACCATATATACAAAACTACTGAACACTGTTTTTGTTACAGTGTATTTGTTATAGTGTATTTGTTACACTGTTATTATTACATTGTTATTGTTATACTATTACATTATTCAAATATTAAATTAATTTAAAAATAAAACTATTTTTCAAAAACAAAAAAATGCTTGAATCAAGGTGCATTAAATATAATTTGAAAACAAAATCACTTTTAAAAAAAATGCATGAATCAAACTGCATTAAAGATAATTCAAAATTTAAATAAGAGATTTAACAAATATGTGTATGTATATAAATAAGTATATATATTCGTATATACGTGTATATAAACAAGTATACACACACACACACACACACATATATATATATATATATAGTTACATGTATTAACAAATAAATATGAATCAAGGTGCATTAAATACGTATTTATTTATATTAACAAAACACATGAAACAAGTTGCATTAAAAATAAGATATTTTAAATTAAATGACCTTAAAATGAGTATTTATGTCTTTTTAACTCACATTTTGTTTTACGTACTTTTTACCAAATAAGTCTAATAAGGTGTACCGACATGTAAATGACCCTTTTATTTTCGATGGAGGCCTATTAACCTAGTGGATGGGCTGATGGGCCACCTTTTTGTTCATCCCCAACACAACAGGTTAATCAATTCAAATGACTCGTAAAAAAATCAAAAAAAAATTTATATAATAATGTAGCTTACAATTCAAATTACAAAAGATAAATAAAATAATTTTTACTATTCGCGGTTGAGATCGTTTTAAATTTTACTTTAAAGTTAATCTAATGACTAATATTAACACCTTAAATTTAATAGAAAAAATAGGTCCCTAAGGATGCGTTTGAAGTAATTTTTTTAAAAGTACTTATAGAAATTATTTTTCATAAATATTTTTTTAAAAAATAGTGTTTGTACCACCACCATCACCATTGTCGCAGTTGCCACCGCCACTGTCGTTACTGCCGTCGTCGCCACCACCTTCGCTGCCCCCTGTTGCCACTACTACCATCATCACCGCCACCCTTGCCGACCCCACTGTCACCACGATCATTGTCACCTACCACAATCATCACCGTCTCCTACCAGCACCACTACCGCCCATCACCTCTTACCCCTACTACAAACTGATGTTTAAATTCATTTATATCTTCTCTACGTTTGTGATTTGATTTTATATATGAATATAAATATATTTATTATTTACCATTTTTTATTACTTTGTGTCTTCAGACACAGACAATAACAAATTTATTAATAAAACAACAAAAACTCAATTCATAACTTATTTAAAGACTAGCTTGATTAATAAATTAAACTAAAAATTGGCAAGATTGTAAGTTTTGTCGTTGAACAATACTATGTAATCTAAATTTGTAACTTAAATTTGTATTCTAAATTTATATCCCAAATGAAAGGAGATCATTGGATCAGTAGGTCCCATTTAAAAATATTGATGGAGTTCCTCATCCAATAATCTCCTTCTATTTTAAATATAAATTTAAATTATAAATTTGAATTATATAGTATTTCTCTTTATCGTTCAGCCCAACACGAGCAGTTGACCAGAAAAAGATTCGACGACTTGGCCGACCCATTAAACATAAAGAAAAGCTAAAGGCAAGCAAGTGGTTGGGGGTCATTGTTGCTACAGCCACCAAAATTTTTTTAAAAGTGAATTAATATTATAATATATCTTCATTTTAGTGGATTAGATGTATTAATTTTATCCTCGTTCTACAGAGGGAAAAAGTGCCCAGAAAGAAACAAAAGAAAAATTACATAAGAGAACGACAAAAAAATGAGTATCCAAAGAGACCTTTAAACTAACACCTAAACTTTGATCGTGAGATCTCCTATTTGGGTGCATTGTGGACGATCATTGGACTAAAAACCAAGTGGTTGATGTTTACTAATTCCTCATTATTATTGTAAAAATTTCAGTTCAAAAATATTACAATTTAGATGATAAACAAGAAACAGAAAACTTATCGATAGAGGCGTGTACTCACTATCCTTAATAATAGATTTTCGTCCCTTTGAGTACGAAACCCGGTACAAGATGTTATGATGTCCTTTCCTTCAAGAACTAATATCGCTTCTCTACAAACGTGCACTCGTAAATGTAGAGGTGTCTCGAATAACTTTTTATCGTTCCCAAAACAAATATCAACATCACAAATTGCAATATTTTGGAAAAAAAATATAATCAAGGGATGTAACAGAGATTTGGTGTATTTATATGGCTCAACTGAAACCAGTGATCAAACTCTTTGTGTTGCCTTTAGATTTTTTCCTTAGTTTTCTCCTTTTTTCTTCCTCGATTATCTGACCTTTTATTTGGAAAGAAATACTGATGGAGTACCTTTTCTCAAAAGATACAATGGTTGAAAATTTGAAAAACGCAGTATATATTCAACGGTCAGTAATCAACAGTTAAAGCCTTTAAAAATTCAATTCTCATGTAATATATTAAATTAATGCAATATAAGTAATTAGACAGATAACCATAACGTGTACTGTTTATGTTATCCAATAGGTCTAAAAATAATTTTAAATAAATTATTTTTTAAACTTATATTTCAATACATATATATATATATGTTAGAAATAAATATATATTATATTTTGAAATATATATTAAATACAACAACCCCCACATATTTCAAAATATAACGTATATATAAAATAACAACTTTAATTTGGAAACACGAGCATCTAATGCATTGTGGTGGTGTCTTTTGGACTATGAACCGTCATTTAGGAAAAAAAAGGCAGAGCTTATAGAAATTTAGTGAAATATAAAATTTTTATGAACTAAATTTTTTTAGTGCGGGTTGGCGCAAATAGGTCATGCACCCTACCTAAATATTTATAGATGCTCTAGAAAACCTGCCCAAGCTCTCATAGGATGCAGCCCCACTCTCATATCTATATAAGTGAATCCATCAAGTGTATATTGCAACTAGATACACTACCTAATCTAGGTTATGAATCCATTAAGAGATAAACTCAACTTTATATATTGCAGTATATTCGCTATCAACACCATAAAGATGGACTTTAAATATTAATTAAATTATGATAGTATTACAAATCATCGAATAACTTGTTAGTACCCTTATGAACTTACTTCTTGAGATCTTCATTCATATAAATTGGGTTACCATTACTTGCAATTTCTGTATAGGCATAAGTCTCATCCCCCTCAATGTCTCACTCACTAGTTTTCTTCCTAGTGGTTTTGTCAGAGGATCGGTCAAATTCATCTCTGACCTCACAAAGTCTAGAGATATTATCCCATCATTAAGCAGTTGACTCACAATATTATGTTTTATGCGTATATTTCTATTTTTTCTATTATAGGTCTTATTCTTTGTCCTTGCTATTGCAACTTGGCAATCACATTGCATAGACACAGATGGAACTGATCTCATCCATAAAGGGATATCTGCTAAGAGATTTCTTAACCACTCAGCCTCAGTGTCAGCCTTCTCTAAGACAATAAACTTGGACTCCATAGTAAACCGAGTTGTATATGTTTGCTTGGAATATTTTCAAGACACTGCACCCCCACCAAGAGTGAATACATAATCACTTGTGGATTTCATATCGTCTAAATCAAAGATTCAGTTAGCATCGATATACCCTTCTAGTACAGCGGAAAATCCATTGTATGATAAACCATAATTAACAATCTTTTTCAAGTATTTCAACAATTTAGATATAACATTTTAATGTTCTTTATTGGGGTTATGTGTGTATCTACTTAACCTACCAATAACATATGCAATATCAGGACTTGTACAATTTATAAAATACATTAAACTTCTAATTATTTGTGCATAATCATTTTGACACATAGGATCACCTTTATTTTTCTTTAGTTTAATGCTAGTATCATAAGGTGTAGAAATAGGCTTATGATCAAAATGATTAAACTTTCTAAGTATCTTATCCACATAGTGTTCTTGAGACAACATCAAACTACTTGGAGTTCTCAAAATTTTAATTCCTAACATTACGTATGCCTCTCCCATATCTTTCATGTCAAACTTAGACATTAAAAACTTTTTAGTATTGGAAACAACTTCTAGACTTGTACCCATTATAAGCATATCATCAACATACAAACAAATTATAACACCAAAATTATCACAAAACTTACAATATACACATCTATCAACGTCATTAATTTTAAAACTATTTGATAGTGACACATTATCAAATTTCTCGTGTCATTGTTTCGGTGCTTGTTTTAAACCATATAATGATTTAATCAATTTACATACCATATGTTTTTTACCTGGTATAATAGATCCTTCCGGTTGTTCCATATATATTTTTTCCTCTAAGTCTCCATTCAAGAACGTCATTTTCACATCCATTTGATGAATTACGAATTTATGTATAGAAGCTATAGCAATCAAAANTTTTTTACCTGGTACAATAGATCCTTCCGATTGTTCCATATATATTTCTTCCTCTAAGTCTCCATTCAAGAACGCCATTTTCACATCCATTTGATGAATTACGAATTTATGTATAGAAGCTATAGCAATCAAAACTGTAATAGATGTTATTCTTGTAACTGGAGAATAAGTATCAAAATAATTCACGTCTTTCTTTTGTTTATAACATTTGTCTACTAGTCGGGCTTTATACTTATCAACTGTGCCATCAATTTTCAATTTTCTTTTAAAAATTTATTTGCACCCAATAAGTTTTGCACCGGGAGGTAACTCTACTAATTCCCAAGTATGATTAGACATAATAAAATNTTCTTTTGTTTATAACATTTGTCTACTAGTCGGGCTTTATACTTATCAACTGTGCCATCAATTTTTAATTTTCTTTTAAAAATTTATTTGCACCCAATAGGTTTTGCACCGGGAGGTAACTCTACTAATTCCCAAGTATGATTAGACATAATAAAATCTAACTCGTCTTTAATTGCTTCTTTCCAAAAAGGGGCATCTTGTGATCTAATGGCTTCCTCATAAGTTTGTGGGTCATTATCAATTAAAAATGTAAAAAAATTATCTCCTAAGTTAGTCTCATTCCTTACTTTTTTACTCCTTCTTGGTTCAAGTACTTCCCTAAAAGTATCATATTTGGGTTCATTACTAACATCAATTAATTTACTCTCATTTGATACCTTATTTTTCATAGGAAAAATATTCTCAAAGAATATAGCATTTTTTACCTCAATGATTGTGTTAGGTTCTAAAATGTTATGCTCGCTTCTTATTACTAGAAACCTATATGAAGTCCTATTAATCAAATAGCCAATAAAAACACAATCTGAAGTTTTAGAACCTAATTTTCTTTTCTTAGGTTCCGGTAACATAACTTTTGCTAAACACTCCCATATTTTTAAGTATTTTAAGGATAATGGACGCCCTACCCAAAGTTCCTAAGGAGTTTTTCCTATTTTCTTATGTGAAATTCTATTTTAATTATGACATGCCGATAGAATAGCTTATCCCCATAAATTATTCGATAGTCATGAACTTATTAACATAGAATTCATCATTTCCTTTAAAGTTCTATTTTTCCTTTCGGCTACACCAATAGATTCGTGTGAGAAAGGAGGAGTAACTTCATGTATAATACCATGTTGCTCACAATAGTCATTAAAAGAATTAGATTTATATTCTCCCTTATCAGTCCTCAACCTTTTAATTTTTCGATTCAGTTGATTTTCGACTTCTAGTTTGTACTTGATAAACATTTCACTTGCTTCATCCTTATTTTTCAACATGTATAATTTAGTATACCCCAAATAATCATTAATAAAAGTAACATAATATCTTTTTTCGCCTCTTGTCATGGTATTCTTAAGATCACCTAAATCACTATGTATCAACACAAACTTCACATTTATCAACATTCGAATTCAAAAAATTTGAGATGAGCCTTAATTCTCTCATTTTCTTGATATAAATAAAATTCACATAATCTAATCTACCATGTCATATATCAAGAGAGTCAAGCGCATAAGCAAACGAACTAGACTTATTCTCATTCATAATTTTTGCAACATTTAGTACATAAAGTTCCTTATTGCAGTAACCTTTTGCAACAAATGTTCTATTCTTGGTCATTATGATCTTATAATTCTCAAATGTTACTTTCACTCCCATTTTATTCAACACAAATATCGACACCAACTTCCAACGAATATTAAGCACATGGAGCACTTCAGACAATGAGCTGATCTTTCCAGAAGTCAATTTTANTCACTCCCATTTTATTCAACACAAATATCGACACCAACTTCCAACGAATATTAAGCACATGGAGCACTTCAGACAATGAGATGATCTTTCCAGAAGTCAATTTTAGTAACATCTTTCCCTTACCCATAACAAACAAGGGTCTAGAGTCACCCATAAACACTTGTTCCTCTCTATTCGCCATAGGTGTGTAGGAGGTAAAAACACTTCTATTGCCACATTTATGCTTGCTAGCCCTATAGTCAATTAACCAATCTTTTGTAGTAGCACCCACGTTAATCTCGGATACAACCTCAACAATACTATCATCTGCCTCAACCAAATTGACATTCAACTTGGTAAGTTTGTCGTTCCGCTTTCGATGTCGGCATTCTTGAATATAATGTCATGCCTTTTCACAAACAAAATAATTACCTTTCTTCTTAAAACTAGAACCTTGAGCCTTATGGAGATTTTTTTCCATTGTGAATCTTTTTCTTATGCTTATATTGAGGCTTATTCGTAGTCTCCACAACATTGGCCTTAGAGACATTTTCCTTTGCCTTTTCAATTTTATCCTTTATATAATTTTTCGCCTTANCTTCTTAAAACTAGAACCTTGAGCCTTATAAAGATTTTTTCCATTATGATTCTTTTTCTTATGCTTATATTGAGGCTTATTCGTAGTCTCCACAACATTGGCCTTAGAAACATTTTCCTTTGCCTTTTCAATTTTATCCTTCATATAATTTTTCGCCTTAATCCTAATATGGATAATCACATCTTCCAAAGACATATCCTTCTTTTTATGTTTAAAGATTATTCTTGTAAACTTTTCAAGAATCGGGTAATTTTGTCAATCAAAGCACCGGCTACAAATGACTCAGGCAAAGTAATTTTTTCATTCCTCAACTCATGAATTTGAGAAGACACATCCTTCTCCTCAACCATGTTATAATCTAAGAAATTTTCTATTACATATTTTTTAATCCCCGCATCTTCAATAATGTACTTTTTCACCAACCTATCTCAAATCTTCCTAGCATGCTTATAATGATAATAAACATCAAACAATTCATTTAATAAAGCATTCAAGATAATATTCTGACAAACTTTATCAGGTTTTTTCCAATTTTCTATTTCTCTTACATAATTTTCTGTATCTTCTTCGGGTTTTAAATCAGTCAAAACAAATNATTACTAGAAACCTATATGAAGTCCTATTAATCAAATAGCCAATAAAAACACAATCTGAAGTTTTAGAACCTAATTTTCTTTTCTTAGGTTCCGGTAACATAATTTTTGCTAAACACTCCCATATTTTTAAGTATTTTAAGGATAATGGATGCCCTACCCAAAGTTCCTAAGGAGTTTTTCCTATTTTCTTATGTGAAATTCTATTTTAATTATGACATGCCGATAGAATAGCTTATCCCCATAAATTATTCGATAGTCATGAACTTATTAACATAGAATTCATCATTTCCTTTAAAGATCTATTTTTCCTTTCGGCTACACCAATAGATTCGGGTGAGAAAGGAGGAGTAACTTCATGTATAATACCATGTTGCTCACAATAGTCATTAAAAGGATTAGATTTATATTCTCCCTTATCAGTCCTCAACCTTTTAATTTTTCGATTCAGTTGATTTTCGACTTCTAGTTTGTGCTTGATAAACATTTCACTTGTTTCATCCTTATTTTTCAACATGTATAATTTAGTATACCCCAAATAATCATTAATAAAAGTAACATAATATCTTTTTTCGCCTCTTGTCATGGTATTCTTAAGATCACCTAAATCACTATGTATCAACACAAACTTCACATTTATCAACATTCGAATTCAAAAAATTTGAGATGAGCCTTAATTCTCTCATTTTCTTGATATAAATAAAATTCACATAATCTAATCTACCATGTCATATATCAAGAGAGTCAAGCGCATAAGCAAACGAACTAGACTTATTCTCATTCATAATTTTTGCAACATTTAGTACATAAAGTTCCTTATTGCAGTAACCTTTTGCAACAAATGTTCTATTCTTGGTCATTATGATCTTATCATTCTCAAATGTTACTTTCACTCCCATTTTATTCAACACAAATATCGACACCAACTTNGCTTAAAATTAGACCCATTAAAAGACTCAATTTTTATCACATCAATAATGGTCTGGTTTATAATTGTAGCATCCATATTGTTCTATTTTTAAGATTATTGTAAAAATTTCAGTTCAAGAATATTAAAAATTAGATGATAAACAAGAAATAGAAAACTTATCAATAGAAACGTGTAGTCACTGTCCTTAATAATAGATTTTCACCCATCTAAGTACGAAACCCGGTGCAGCAGGTTATGACGTCCTATCTTTTAGGATTCAACTATCGTTTCTCCACAAACGTGCATTGATCATTCCCAAAACAAATATCAAAATCACAAATTGCAATAATCTGGAAAAAAAATAATAACCAAGGGATGGAATAGAGATTTGGTGTATTTATATGGCTCAACCGAAACCAGTGATCAAACTCTTTGTGTTGCCTTTAGATTTTTTCCTTGGTTTTCTCCTTTTTCTTCCTCGGTTATCTAGCCTTTTTATTTGGAAAGAAATGCANATGTGAAATTCTATTTTAATTATGACATGCCGATAGAATAGCTTATCCCCATAAATTATTCGATAGTCATGAACTTATTAACATAGAATTCATCATTTCCTTTAAAGTTCTATTTTTCCTTTCGGCTACACCAATAGATTCGTGTGAGAAAGGAGGAGTAACTTCATGTATAATACCATGTTGCTCACAATAGTCATTAAAAGGATTAGATTTATATTCTCCCTTATCAGTCCTCAACCTTTTAATTTTTCGATTCAGTTGATTTTCGACTTCTAGTTTGTGCTTGATAAACATTTCACTTGTTTCATCCTTATTTTTCAACATGTATAATTTAGTATACCCCAAATAATCATTAATAAAAGTAACATAATATCTTTTTTCGCCTCTTGTCATGGTATTCTTAAGATCACCTAAATCACTATGTATCAACACAAACTTCACATTTATCAACATTCGAATTCAAAAAATTTGAGATGAGCCTTAATTCTCTCATTTTCTTGATATAAATAAAATTCACATAATCTAATCTACCATGTCATATATCAAGAGAGTCAAGCGCATAAGCAAACGAACTAGACTTATTCTCATTCATAATTTTTGCAACATTTAGTACATAAAGTTCCTTATTGCAGTAACCTTTTGCAACAAATGTTCTATTCTTGGTCATTATGATCTTATCATTCTCAAATGTTACTTTCACTCCCATTTTATTCAACACAAATATCGACACCAACTTCCAACGAATATTAAGCACATGGAGCACTTCAGACAATGAGCTGATCTTTCCAGAAGTCAATTTTAATAACATCTTTCCCTTACTCATAACAAACAAGGGTCTAGAGTCACCCATAAACACTTGTTCCTCTCTATTCCCCATAGGTGTGTAGGAGGTAAAAACACTTCTATTGCCACATATATGCTTGCTAGCCCTATAGTCAATTAACCAATCTTTTGTAGTAGCAGCCACGTTAATCTCGGATACGACCTCAACAATACTATCATCTGCCTCAACTAAATTGACATTCGACTTGGTAAGTTTGTCGTTCCGCTTTCGATGTCGGCATTCTTGAATATAATGTCATGNTTTTTCTTCCTCGGTTATCTAGCCTTTTTATTTGGAAAGAAATGCAGATGGAGTTTGTACTGTTCACGTCATCTAATAGGTCTAAAGATAATTTTAAATAAATTGTTTTTTAAACTTATATTTCTACACACATATATATATGTTAGAAATAAATATATATTATATTTTAAAATATATATTAAATACAACAATTATGACATTGTTTCGCTCTATAAAATTAGGATTAATTACACTTTCTTCAAAGTTCAACTAATTCGCAATTTTGACCTTGTAATAATTTTTTTCCCCTTATTCTCTAGCTTCCGACATAGCATTAATTCAATTCACTCAAAAATCAGAATCAAACTTTTCACAAAAACACGTGTATATTACAGTGATGTAAATGTATTAGTTTGTCGTGATAACAGGTGACATTTTTGTTTACTTGTCCTTAAAGACATGCATAGGTTGGATTTCATGGACAGTTATCAAAATATGGAGAGAAAGTGTAAAAAATATATATATATAATTACAAACTCCTTCAAACAAAGTCTGAGGGTGAAAAGGATAAATATCCTAAAAGTTTTGCTACAAGATTGCCTTAACTTTATCTTATTCACATAATACCAAATACAGGATCCTCCAAAATCCACACAATCATTAGAAATCACATAATTTATCTGAATTGTTCTGCCCATAATCTCCATTTCATTGGCCATTATTGTTTGTTTTCCATTATGTTTGTCCTTAACCAAAGCAGTTCAAGTGGTAATAAAGATGAATTATAAACTAAAACATCATGAGTTCAAAACTTCAAATCTTGGCAATCACAGGTTATGAGAGATTTATTTTTCATGAATACCCTAATTTCGGCATAGGTGATCTGTCTTTGACCGGACAGAAGAGGGGATTAGTTGAGGTACGCATAAGCTGACCTAAAGACCCTTGACTGTTAAACCAAAAAAAAAGGTATGTTTATCCTGGGCACGAATATTTCAACAAATTATTATTTTTTTCTTACAATTGATAGAAATAGGACAATAATTTTTTTAATTACATCCTATTTAATACTTAAAAGTTCATTAAACCAATCGTACCGAAATTTAGTAAGCCTAGTATATACAAACAATAACATTTTTTTTTACAAAATATTAACTAATTAAAATCATTTAGAATTGATTTCGATGAATTTTTGTACTTTTAAAACGTCACATAACAAATTTATTATTTTTTAGATACATAATCATGTTATCACTTTGACATTTATAAATCAGTTGATTGTAGTTTAATGTGCACTCTATAATTTGTACCATAATTAGCAAAAATAAATGTGAAAATCACAAGTAAACTTGTGAATGTGTATATCATGTCTTTTTTAGTCTTAAAAATTATAAAATAATTCTAGTATATTCAAAATTTATCAAAATAGGTACATAACCACCCCAAAATGTGTCAAAAAATTCATATTCATTTGATATAAATATACACTAATTGATTTGCCAACAAAAAATAGGAAGGACATAATTAAAATTATTCATTTGATATAAGTGTACATTAATATTTTTGTCTTTGATTTTAGGTGGGCACAAATAATATATTATACAAATATATAATATACATACATAAGTAATAAAAAAACCAAATTGAGAGTGCCTCACCTTGGAACAAAGCTGCCTCCGCCTTTGATCGTGNTACATAAGTAATAAAAAAAAACAAATTGAGAGTGCCTCACCTTGGAACAAAGCTGCCTCCGCCTTTGATCGTGGTTCTAATATTTTGTGAATATCCGCAATCAAAAAAATAAGATAAATAAAGTGTTATCAAAATTTGAACAAGAGATGGTAGGCTAGCTTTTCCAAAAACTTTATATGGGCGCACATTTAATGTAATTCTAAAATTAATATTAAAAAAAAAATTGGAGAAAAATGTTAAACTCTGGGAAATTCAGAAAATTATTGATTTTTGGACTGAATTTCTAAATAATATCAAGAGGACTCTGAGATTAATTGTGATCATGAATATGGAGACGAAATATATTATTATATTAGGAATAATCCCTATATGAAGACANAATTGGAGAAAAATGTTAAACTCTGTCACGTTTGCGTGAAATTCATTCTTCTGAGAAGAGGAAATTCAGAAAATTATTGATTTTTGGACTGAATTTCTAAATAATATCAAGAGGACTCTGAGATTAATTGTGATCATGAATATGGAGACGAAATATATTATTATATTAGGAATAATCCCTATATGAAGACACGGAGCAATGTGAATGATTTTGAGAATAATGTGGTGGCCGTTGAATTAATTTATTTGATACTGTCGGATGAACTTATTGAAGTCTGTCATATTTGTACTATATTATAGATAACTTATGTTACATTGCGGAGGATCCTGTTTATGAAGATTTATTTTTTTTTCATGATATGATGAGATTAGAAGCATAGGTCCACTTTTAAGTTGAAAGTGTAGTAGAGTCTTCGCCGGCGTACGGCAATGTAAGACAATCTTAAGATCCAAAACAATAGGATTCACATTCGTGCCTATTTTATGTGAGAAAACTAAGAAGTTAACACCTTAGGACAAATTTAAGAGAAAGGACACCCGGTCGTCCAAATAATAAAATATGTATCACAAGATATCCTTTAGGGTTGGGGATATCATTTGTCTTACCCAAACCCTCAAAGCTTAAGATAATAAACAAAAAAAAATTTGAACTAATCTAAGAGGCGAATCTTGCAAAACGACTAACGATAAAAGTCATACAATCGGTTTATGTTTTCTGACAATTTACATCCCTTTATAACCGAACTACTTGGCATATGGCGGAGCACTAAGATGTGTATCTTAAATTCAGTGTTTTTTATAACTATGGTTAGTAAGTAACTAATTATGAATTGGACTTGCTGTTGCTCGCAACCATAATAAAGCACCAAACATGGAGCCGATCTCCCTACACTAGAAGATAATTTTGTACAATCCCTATAAGGCATGATGAAGGGACTGGGACTCCACAAAATTAAGATTAAATTTTGTCCAAGTTAACCTACGATTGTTATCTCGAATGAGCTTTGATCGCCCCATCACCCATCCTTGATCGTTTACATTGGATTTCAAGGATTCAAGAAAGAGCCCACCAACCATCCTCTTTAAGAGTAATTTGCATCTACATTAATATTCGTTTAGAAATGTTGAAATTTTGGTTTCTTTTTTCTTAAAGAGGAAATAGCGACATAGAGCGAGCGGGCCTCCAGTTATTGTGGTCGCTAATACATCATATTAATGTCTAGTAGCTACTGAATTAGCCCACTTCACTTGATCTAGCCAACTTCACTTCCGAATCACTAATGCTATTGGTACATAATTTAAGAACATAATTTGGGGACTTAATACATTATGATCATTGGATTGATAAGGTTGAGAGTAAGTGATAACTTAATGTTGAGACCCACTGACAATCTAATAGTCACAATTATTAAATCTTCAAATTATGTCCAAAAGAACGAATTAAATCTTTCTTAACTTTGAAGATTCTCCCCCAAAGACTTTTCATCTAATTATTGTTAGAAACTGCTTATTGGACAACCTTCAGTCAAATTTGGCCTCTTCTTGCATGCATGAGGTAAGAAAAATGGATCGGAAAATGTCATTTTTAATGTAGGAGATGTTCGTCACTTCGAAACTGAAAAGAATCNACTCTGAGATTAATTGTGATCATGAATATGGAGACGAAATATATTATTATATTAGGGATAATCCCTATATGAAGACACGGAGCAATGTGAATGATTTTGAGAATAATGTGGTGGCCGTTGAATTAATTTATTTGATACTGTCGGATGAACTTATTGAAGTCTGTCATATTTGTACTATATTATAGATAACTTATGTTACATTGNAATCTTATATAATAAAATTGAAAAGAATCAGTTTTACAACTACGTCAAGACTTGCCCTTAAATTCAATAGTTCAAGAATGTGGACAATATGTTGGTGTGAGTGTGGATGCTTGAATTGACAAGAATTCATATGNTGGAGGATCCTGTTTATGAAAATTTATTTTTTTTCATGATATGATGAGATTAGAAGCATAGGTCCACTTTTAAGTTGAAAGTGTAGTAGAGTCTTCGCCGGCGTACGGCAATGTAAGACAATCATAAGATCCAAAACAATAGGATTCACATTCGTGCCTATTTTATGTGAGAAAACTAAGANACAATATGTTGGTGTGAGTGTGGATGCTTGAATTGACAAGAATTCATATGGCCATTTGAAATCCACTTTTGAGTTTGTATCAGGTATTAATTAACTTTAATTCAAATTGGTTAATTAATTGTGTTAAATGGCTTAGACTAATTCAATCTACGTGTTAATCATATTGCATGTGGATCAACACACATAAATTGAAAAGCAAAAAAAATCTACAACTAAGGCCCCATTCTTTCTTAACAAAATGAAATCACCCATATGAAAATTTCACTNATTTAAGAGAAAGGACACCCAAATTTAAGAGAAAGGACACCCGGTCGTCCAAATAATAAAATATGTATCACAAGATATCCTTTAGGGTTGGGGATATCATTTGTCTTACCCAANCTTGCTTTAATATTTACAAATCTTTTTTTTTTTTTTAAAGAATGAAAATTTTATTTCATGAATTAAAGAATTACAAGAAGCAAAAGGGGATTANCGGAGGATCCTGTTTATGAAGATTTATTTTTTTTTCATGATATGATGAGATTAGAAGCATAGATCCACTTTTAAGTTGAAAGTGTAGTAGAGTCTTCGCCGGCGTACGGCAATGTAAGACAATCTTAAGATCCAAAACAATAGGATTCACATTCGTGCCTATTTTATGTGAGAAAACTAAGAAGTTAACACCTTAGGACAAATTTAAGAGAAAGGACACCCGGTCGTCCAAATAATAAAATATGTATCACAAGATATCCTTTAGGGTTGGGGATATCATTTGTCTTACCCAAACCCTCAAAGCTTAAGATAATAAACAAAAAAAAATTTGAACTAATCTAAGAGGCGAATCTTGCAAAACGACTAACGATAAAAGTCATACAATCGGTTTATGTTTTCTGACAATTTACATCCCTTTATAACCGAACTACTTGGCATATGGCGGAGCACTAAGATGTGTATCTTAAATTCAGTGTTTTTTATAACTATGGTTAGTAAGTAACTAATTATGAATTGGACTTGCTGTTGCTCGCAACCATAATAAAGCACCAAACATGGAGCCGATCTCCCTACACTAGAAGATAATTTTGTACAATCCCTATAAGGCATGATGAAGGGACTGGGACTCCACAAAATTAAGATTAAATTTTGTCCAAGTTAACCTACGATTGTTATCTCGAATGAGCTTTGATCGCCCCATCACCCATCCTTGATCGTTTACATTGGATTTCAAGGATTCAAGAAAGAGCCCACCAACCATCCTCTTTAAGAGTAATTTGCATCTACATTAATTTTCGTTTAGAAATGTTGAAATTTTGGTTTCTTTTTTCTTAAAGAGGAAATAGCGACATAGAGCGAGCGGGCCTCCAGTTATTGTGGTCGCTAATACGTCATATTAATGTCTAGTAGCTACTGAATTAGCCCACTTCACTTGATCTAGCCAACTTCACTTAGGAACTTTGG
The DNA here is from genome assembly GCA_963454935.2 of Ilex paraguariensis. Classification (NCBI taxonomy): domain Eukaryota; kingdom Viridiplantae; phylum Streptophyta; class Magnoliopsida; order Aquifoliales; family Aquifoliaceae; genus Ilex; species Ilex paraguariensis. The sequence continues at coordinate 135,047 of CAUOFW020007046.1, forward strand.
TTTTCTCTCCAAATCACTAATGCTATTGGTACATACTTTAAGAACATAATTTGGGGACTTAATACATTATGATCATTGGATTGATAAGGTTGAGAGTAAGTGATAATTTAATGTTGAAACCCACTGACAATCTAATAGTCACAATCATTAAATCTTCAAATTATGTCCAAAAGAAAGAATTAAATCTTTCTTAACTTTGAAGATTCTCCCCCAAAGACTTTTCATCTAATTGTTAGAAACTGCTTATTGGACAACCTTCAGTCAAATTTGGCTCTCTTCTTGCATGCATGAGGTAAGAAAAATGGACCGGAAAATGTCATTTTTAATGTAGGAGATGTTCGTCACTTCGAAACTGAAAAGAATCATTTTCATATAATCTTATATAATAAAATTGAACAGTTTTACAACTACGTCAAGACTTGCCCTTAAATTCAATAGTTCAAGAATGTGGACAATATGTTGGTGTGAGTGTGGATGCTTGAATTGACAAGAATTCATATGGCCATTTGAAATCCACTTTTGAGTTTGTATCAGGTATTAATTAACTTTAATTCAAATTGGTTAATTAATTGTGTTAAATGGCTTAGACTAATTCAATCTACGTGTTAATCATATTGCATGTGGATCAACACACATAAATTGAAAAGCAAAAAAAATCTACAACTAAGGCCCCATTCTTTCTTAACAAAATGAAATCACCCATATGAAAATTTCAGTTGCTTTAATATTTACAAATCTTTTTTTTTTTTTTAAAGAAAGAATGAAAATTTTATTTCATGAATTAAAGAATTACAAGAAGCAAAAGGGGATTAAGCCATTTTGACTTTAATCCTTCAAANAAGAATCAGTTTTACAACTACGTCAAGACTTGCCCTTAAATTCAATAGTTCAAGAATGTGGACAATATGTTGGTGTGAGTGTGGATGCTTGAATTGACAAGAATTCATATGGCCATTTGAAATCCACTTTTGAGTTTGTATCAGGTATTAATTAACTTTAATTCAAATTGGTTAATTAATTGTGTTAAATGGCTTAGACTAATTCAATCTACGTGTTAATCATATTGCATGTGGATCAACACACATAAATTGAAAAGCAAAAAAAATCTACAACTAAGGCCCCATTCTTTCTTAACAAAATGAAATCACCCATATGAAAATTTCAGTTGCTTTAATATTTACAAATCTTTTTTTTTTTTTTAAAGAAAGAATGAAAATTTTATTTCATGAATTAAAGAATTACAAGAAGCAAAAGGGGATTAAGCCATTTTGACTTTAATCCTTCAAAACACCCAATAACCAAAAGAATACAACAAAATGTCCCTCAAAATTTTAAAGAAATTTCGTCTTCTTCCTAAGCAGCTTCAGACCCTGCTGACCATGCATCATCAGCATCTTTGCCTGCACAGGGACACCCAACGTCTGGGAAAAGTCAGATGAGAATCCATTCTTCACAGCCAAGTTAGCAAAGAAATCTGCTAGACAATTGGCTTCCCTGTAAATGNATATCCTTTAGGGTTGGGGATATCATTTGTCTTACCCAAACCCTCAAAGCTTAAGATAATAAACAAAAAAAAATTTGAACTAATCTAAGAGGCGAATCTTGCAAAACGACTAACGATAAAAGTCATACAATCGGTTTATGTTTTCTGACAATTTACATCCCTTTATAACCGAACTACTTGGCATATGGCGGAGCACTAAGATGTGTATCTTAAATTCAGTGTTTTTTATAACTATGGTTAGTAAGTAACTAATTATGAATTGGACTTGCTGTTGCTCGCAACCATAATAAAGCACCAAACATGGAGCCGATCTCCCTACACTAGAAGATAATTTTGTACAATCCCTATAAGGCATGATGAAGGGACTGGGACTCCACAAAATTAAGATTAAATTTTGTCCAAGTTAACCTACGATTGTTATCTCGAATGAGCTTTGATCGCCCCATCACCCATCCTTGATCGTTTACATTGGATTTCAAGGATTCAAGAAAGAGCCCACCAACCATCCTCTTTAAGAGTAATTTGCATCTACATTAATTTTCGTTTAGAAATGTTGAAATTTTGGTTTCTTTTTTCTTAAAGAGGAAATAGCGACATAGAGCGAGCGGGCCTCCAGTTATTGTGGTCGCTAATACGTCATATTAATGTCTAGTAGCTACTGAATTAGCCCACTTCACTTGATCTAGCCAACTTCACTTAGGAACTTTGGTTTTCTCTCCAAATCACTAATGCTATTGGTACATACTTTAAGAACATAATTTGGGGACTTAATACATTATGATCATTGGATTGATAAGGTTGAGAGTAAGTGATAATTTAATGTTGAAACCCACTGACAATCTAATAGTCACAATCATTAAATCTTCAAATTATGTCCAAAAGAAAGAATTAAATCTTTCTTAACTTTGAAGATTCTCCCCCAAAGACTTTTCATCTAATTGTTAGAAACTGCTTATTGGACAACCTTCAGTCAAATTTGGCTCTCTTCTTGCATGCATGAGGTAAGAAAAATGGACCGGAAAATGTCATTTTTAATGTAGGAGATGTTCGTCACTTCGAAACTGAAAAGAATCATTTTCATATAATCTTATATAATAAAATTGAACAGTTTTACAACTACGTCAAGACTTGCCCTTAAATTCAATAGTTCAAGAATGTGGACAATATGTTGGTGTGAGTGTGGATGCTTGAATTGACAAGAATTCATATGGCCATTTGAAATCCACTTTTGAGTTTGTATCAGGTATTAATTAACTTTAATTCAAATTGGTTAATTAATTGTGTTAAATGGCTTAGACTAATTCAATCTACGTGTTAATCATATTGCATGTGGATCAACACACATAAATTGAAAAGCAAAAAAAATCTACAACTAAGGCCCCATTCTTTCTTAACAAAATGAAATCACCCATATGAAAATTTCAGTTGCTTTAATATTTACAAATCTTTTTTTTTTTTTTAAAGAAAGAATGAAAATTTTATTTCATGAATTAAAGAATTACAAGAAGCAAAAGGGGATTAAGCCATTTTGACTTTAATCCTTCAAAACACCCAATAACCAAAAGAATACAACAAAATGTCCCTCAAAATTTTAAAGAAATTTCGTCTTCTTCCTAAGCAGCTTCAGACCCTGCTGACCATGCATCATCAGCATCTTTGCCTGCACAGGGACACCCAACGTCTGGGAAAAGTCAGATGAGAATCCATTCTTCACAGCCAAGTTAGCAAAGAAATCTGCTAGACAATTGGCTTCCCTGTAAATGTGCTCCAGACTGTATACCAAACTATCCAGCCTGACCATAATCCGTCTCAACAGAACCCAGAATTTCCAAGCCCTGTTATGCCCTTTTAACACTATCTGAACCATCACTTCAGAATCAGTTTNTTGGAACTAATTTAAGAGGCGAATCTTGCAAAACGACTAACGATAAAAGTCATCCAATCGATTTATGTTTTATGACAATTTACATCCCTTTATAACCGAACTACTTGGCATATGGCGGAGCACTAAGATNACTGATAACTACTCAAATCATGTCTTTCTATTAAAACCAATCCATCTCTTAAAGCCCTTAATTCTGCCTCCATGTTTGAACACTCACCAAACCAAAAGGAAGCAGCCAGCACCAGGTGACCCCAATGATCCCTGACCACCACACCTCCCCCAGCTTTACCAGTATTCCCTTTAGAAGCTCCATCTACATTAAGCTTCAGCTTTCCAACCAAAGGAGGAAACCATCTTACCCATAAAGCAACAATTTGAATTTTCTGCACATACTCAATTCCCAAAGCCTGCAACACTTCTTTTCCCCATTCACTCTCTATTGTACATGGTCTGAACACCTTAGCCTGCATCCTCAAAACCTCACAGACTCTAAAAAAAATANATTTGAACTAATCTAAGAGGCGAATCTTGCAAAACGACTAACGATAAAAGTCATACAATCGGTTTATGTTTTCTGACAATTTACATCCCTTTATAACCGAACTACTTGGCATATGGCGGAGCACTAAGATGTGTATCTTAAATTCAGTGTTTTTTATAACTATGGTTAGTAAGTAACTAATTATGAATTGGACTTGCTGTTGCTCGCAACCATAATAAAGCACCAAACATGGAGCCGATCTCCCTACACTAGAAGATAATTTTGTACAATCCCTATAAGGCATGATGAAGGGACTGGGACTCCACAAAATTAAGATTAAATTTTGTCCAAGTTAACCTACGATTGTTATCTCGAATGAGCTTTGATCGCCCCATCACCCATCCTTGATCGTTTACATTGGATTTCAAGGATTCAAGAAAGAGCCCACCAACCATCCTCTTTAAGAGTAATTTGCATCTACATTAATTTTCGTTTAGAAATGTTGAAATTTTGGTTTCTTTTTTCTTAAAGAGGAAATAGCGACATAGAGCGAGCGGGCCTCCAGTTATTGTGGTCGCTAATACGTCATATTAATGTCTAGTAGCTACTGAATTAGCCCACTTCACTTGATCTAGCCAACTTCACTTAGGAACTTTGGTTTTCTCTCCAAATCACTAATGCTATTGGTACATACTTTAAGAACATAATTTGGGGACTTAATACATTATGATCATTGGATTGATAAGGTTGAGAGTAAGTGATAATTTAATGTTGAAACCCACTGACAATCTAATAGTCACAATCATTAAATCTTCAAATTATGTCCAAAAGAAAGAATTAAATCTTTCTTAACTTTGAAGATTCTCCCCCAAAGACTTTTCATCTAATTGTTAGAAACTGCTTATTGGACAACCTTCAGTCAAATTTGGCTCTCTTCTTGCATGCATGAGGTAAGAAAAATGGACCGGAAAATGTCATTTTTAATGTAGGAGATGTTCGTCACTTCGAAACTGAAAAGAATCATTTTCATATAATCTTATATAATAAAATTGAACAGTTTTACAACTACGTCAAGACTTGCCCTTAAATTCAATAGTTCAAGAATGTGGACAATATGTTGGTGTGAGTGTGGATGCTTGAATTGACAAGAATTCATATGGCCATTTGAAATCCACTTTTGAGTTTGTATCAGGTATTAATTAACTTTAATTCAAATTGGTTAATTAATTGTGTTAAATGGCTTAGACTAATTCAATCTACGTGTTAATCATATTGCATGTGGATCAACACACATAAATTGAAAAGCAAAAAAAATCTACAACTAAGGCCCCATTCTTTCTTAACAAAATGAAATCACCCATATGAAAATTTCAGTTGCTTTAATATTTACAAATCTTTTTTTTTTTTTTAAAGAAAGAATGAAAATTTTATTTCATGAATTAAAGAATTACAAGAAGCAAAAGGGGATTAAGCCATTTTGACTTTAATCCTTCAAAACACCCAATAACCAAAAGAATACAACAAAATGTCCCTCAAAATTTTAAAGAAATTTCGTCTTCTTCCTAAGCAGCTTCAGACCCTGCTGACCATGCATCATCAGCATCTTTGCCTGCACAGGGACACCCAACGTCTGGGAAAAGTCAGATGAGAATCCATTCTTCACAGCCAAGTTAGCAAAGAAATCTGCTAGACAATTGGCTTCCCTGTAAATGTGCTCCAGACTGTATACCAAACTATCCAGCCTGACCATAATCCGTCTCAACAGAACCCAGAATTTCCAAGCCCTGTTATGCCCTTTTAACACTATCTGAACCATCACTTCAGAATCAGTTTCAATTTGAAACTGATAACTACTCAAATCATGTCTTTCTATTAAAACCAATCCATCCCTTAAAGCCCTTAATTCTGCCTCCATGTTTGAACACTCATCAAACCAAAAGGAAGCAGCCAGCACCAGGTGACCCCAATGATCCCTGACCACCACACCTCCCCCAGCTTTACCAGTATTCCCTTTAGAAGCTCCATCTACATTAAGCTTCAGCTTTCCAACCAAAGGAGGAAACCATCTTACCCATAAAGCAACAATTTGAATTTTCTGCACATACTCAATTCCCAAAGCCTGCAACACTTCTTTTCCCCATTCACTCTCTATTGTACATGGTCTGAACACCTTAGCCTGCATCCTCAAAACCTCACAGACTCTAAAAAAAATAGCATGAGGATTCAAGCAACCCTCATCAAAAACTCTCCTACATCTCTTTCCTTCCAAATAAGCCAGTACACCACCAAAGCCAGCCCTCTCATCGGAGAATGATACAAGGAATCCTTCTTAAAAATTCTCCCCAATCTCACCATTCTCACAACTGGAGATTCACTGTTAAACAACTGAAACCCACACAAAACCGACGATACCATACTAAAGCAGTAAATTTGCAGTGAACAAACAAATGAGACCCTGTCTCCATTTCTTCTAAGCACAAAGAGCACCTACTAGCCAAATTTACTCCAATAGTCTGAACTCTAGAGTCCACTGGTATAGCATTTTTCATAATCTTCCACCCCAAAAGCTTAGCACTAACAGGAACAGATGACTTCCATATATTAGAAGCCACCTGATTAACTGCTCCTCCATCCCTGACAAGCTGCCAAGCAGTCTTAACAGAAAATAAACAATGTCCCCAATGGAAAATTTTGAAAAAATATCATAATTTCTTTTTACACTAAACGGATTTATTGTGTCAAAAAATGAGATATTAATGTTTGACACTAATCCAAATTGTTTTGGTTTGTATCATCAGTAAAGTCAATTTTGAATTCACGTCGAAAACTAATCAATTTGAACCTATCGATTCTATGTCAAGTTCGTACCCGGTTTACGTGATACATTGCTATTAACATGTAATATCAACAATTGTCATTCGCATATCACAATTCTATCTAAATGGCTTCTTATTTTTATTGGTAGGAGTTGTTTTTAGCCAATAACCTCTTCTATTCTTTGGAAATATCAGTCAGCAATCACTTTGACAATTGGCACTATTTAGATCTCATCTTTTCACTATAATTATTAGTATTTTTTTTTTAATTTTCAGTCTTATTAGCTCACACCATCTTAGCTTGAATAAGTCTAAATAATGGACGGCTTTCTTACCTACCATTGTTTTATACTTTTCAAACCCTTCTCAGCCTCTATTTTTATTCTTAGAATTAATCCAGGCACAACAATCCAAATCCAAATCCGAATATAAAACAACTGTACTACTTTATTGACTAAGACTTCATGTTCTCTGTATATATTTCACCACACCACATTGTGATATTGCTGTGACAAGCTCAAGAGAGAAAAATGGCAGGTCTTAAATCTTTCTTTCTTTGTGTTGCGATTGCCAGTTTTTGTGCCGTGGCATCATCATCTTCATCTCAGGTAGTCAAGGGGGCTTATTGGCCTTCTTCGGATCAGAATTTCCCCTCGTCGGCCATTGACACGTCTTTGTTCACTCACGTCTATTATGCATTTTTAGAACCCAACAATGTCACTTTTAAGTTTGACATACCATATTCAACTGCTCTGATACTCGTAAACTTCACATCAACTCTTCATGCGAAAAATCCGCCCGTGAAAACTATCTTTTCTGTTGGTGGGGCGGGTGAAGGCTCATCGTTATTTGCTCGGATGGCTTCAAGTTCTTCCTTGAGGATGAGTTTCATTGACTCCTCAATTGAAGTGGCACGAAAATTTGGATTCGATGGGATTGATTTGGATTGGGAATTTCCTGAAAACCCCCAAGATATGGAAAATTTGGGCCTCTTATTGGACCAATGGCGGGCCGAGGTCCAAAAAGAGGCTGTGACCACCTGCCGGCCACCACTCTTGCTCACTGCCGCCGTCTACTACGCCTCCGACGTATCCCTGAACGGCGTGTTCCGTTCGTACCCGGTGGCTTCAATAAATAAAAACTTGGATTGGATCAATGCAATGTGTTATGACTATCACGGTTCATGGGACACTTCAACGACCGGAGCTCAAGCAGCCCTGTTTGACCCAAAAAGTAACATCAGCACAAGTAATGGGCTTGGATCATGGATACGGGCCGGCATCCTTAGAAGTAAGTTGATCATGGGCTTGCCACTCTACGGGAGGACGTGGCAGCTCAAGGACCCTAGATCATATGGTGTGGGGGCACCAGCCGTTGATGTGGGTCCCGGAGACATGGGGGTACTCACTTTCTTCCAGGTGGAGATGTTCAATAGGGCTAATAATGCCACCGTGGTGTATGACGTGGAAACCGTGTCCACGTACTCTGTTGCAGGGAGTATTTGGATTGGGTATGATGATCCTAGATCGGTAACGGTGAAGATAGGGTATGCTCAGGCCCTTGGGCNTATCCTTAGAAGTAAGCTGATCATGGGCTTGCCACTATACGGGAGGACGTGGCAGCTCAAGGACCCTAGATCATATGGTGTCGGGGCACCAGCCGTTGATGTGGGTCCCGGAGACATGGGGGTACTCACTTTCTTCCAGGTGGAGATGTTCAATAGGGAGAATAATGCCACCGTGGTGTATGACGTGGAAACCGTGTCCACGTACTCTGTTGCAGGGAGTATTTGGATTGGGTATGATGATCCTAGATCGGTAACGGTGAAGATAGGGTATGCTCAGGCCCTTGGGCTTCGTGGGTATTTCTTTTGGGCCGTCAATGGTGACTATAAGTGGAAAATCTCAAGAACAGGTAAAGTTATTTTATCACTTACAAGTGCATGAACATTCATACTAACTACTAAATTGTATTGTTATTTTTTTTAATGTAAAAAGGACGTTAACATCCTAAACATACAACACTCACATAGTCGACTACAAATCTACACCACTAACATACCAAATAGATCAAATTTTTGATAGAACTTAATGGCATCTATATTTTGATAATTTTTTTAAAAGAATGATGTGGCCCGCTCATATTCTTAAATTCCAAAACAAAAAAAATTATATTAATATCGAAGAATTTATAGAGATATCATTAATGTTGTCGCATGATTCCGGTAGAAAATTTTGATTGTACAACATTTTTCTAACTTGGTAAATGTCAAGGAATGAGCCATTTTTCCTAAAGAGGAGGTCGATTCATTTTTAATTTCATATATTATGCTGCACTTAACATGCATGAGTTACAAATTTATTAGGAAAAGAAGTGATTTATTTGATGGGAGAGGCTAGGTCATTGGCTGCTTTAATTTCCTCCTCATTAAAGGAGAAGTGGTGAAGTTCATGTATGCATTTATAAGTTCATCATTTATACATTGACATAGTGTTTGGGACTCTATCTAAGAGATAATGACATGAAACAGCCAAAATGTACATGTGATCACCATTTCATGACCTATTATTAAGCCATAGGGGCCATGTACTATGAGGCCAAACCATGAACTATGCTTCCCTTTATTTATAATAGAATTATTGGGATTTTCTTTAGATTTTTGTGTAGTACTAAAAGTTATACAGCCTGATCAGGTCTAGTATGATTCAAACAACCCAAGTTATGACCAAATGCGGTGGATTTAAGATAAATCTTACACACTTGGTGATGATCACAATTTTTTAGGATCGTTTTCAACTTTTTGCATCTTGTTGGTTCGTAACTTTAGTCTTATTCAATTATATCACTACTTTTAATTTTTTTCACAATCGTGGCATCTGTAGGCTACTTTGAAGACAAAAACAGTGTACTTACATTGATTTGTGTTGGTTTGTGCTCCATGTCTTGCAGCTTCTCAGTTTTGGCTTCTTTAAGTAACTGCCCGGATGGAGCTTTACCTTACCCTTGCTGGTTTGTCTCCGTGCACAAGAGGAACTTTCAAGAGTTTTGAAAGGAGTCTTGAAGGGAGAGAGGCTAACTTTTCTAGGAATTTAATTTTTGTTTTTTTTTGTGTGATTTGTAATAAGCTAGTGCTTATGCTAGCATTCACACACACACACACACTCTCACACATTGGCTGGATTACTTCGCAAGTTTCTCTTGGTTATGCAGCTTCGTATTATGTCTTGTTCTGAATTCTCAATATATTAACTGTTAAATTTCAAAGATAATTCTACCATTACTGATTTGGCATACTCAATGTAGTAATTACCAATTATTACTCTCGTACTTATTCTGTCCAAACCAAGAAATTTACGCTGAAGAGTCCTGACAAATGATGATTAAGACAAGATTCAACATTTTTGAACCACGAAACAACAAATATAATCTGTATTTTTATTCTAAGTAGTTATTCTATTTGAGGTAAATAAAGAACTTGTTATTCTTAAATCTTGGGCCCAAGAATTCCGATATAACTTAAGCAACACAAGATATCCACGACTCCTCTTGATTTTGTAATGCTATACACAAATCAATTGGTTCTATCAAACAAGTCATATGTTGGGTTTGATCAACGATTTCAACATAAGATGGTAAGATCATATCTTGAGCCCAATTTTTTTTTTTTTCAAAAGGTTCTTCCAAATTATTATAACTACACAAACCAATTTTATCATTATTCTACATGAACTAAATACATTATGAAAATTGTTACTGCATTGAAATAGAGACAATTCTCGAACCTTTTAGTATCCAAATCATACAATCCTTCAAAGTTACAAACATTGATCGAGGGTGTTAATAAAACTTTAGATATCGTAACGAGTGACAGCTTCTACCAACCACACCCACCCCAAAAGGCGGAGGGAGCTTGGGCCAGGGTGGGCACGTGCCCCCCCTCTCAAAAAAAAAAATTTATTACTTAAGTATATATATTATATATTTATATAATTTATTATTTGTACCCCCAAAATATTATTTGTGCCCCCCTAAAAAATTATTTGACCTATTATAATTTACCTAAACCTATTAAAAAAAAAATCTTTAGTCCAACATTAAAAATAAAATTTTTGGCCCACTTGATTAAAACATATCTTTATGTTTCCTTCTTTTTTTTTTTTTTTCCCTTGTCTCACTCACTCCCAGTCACAAGAAAAATGCACTCACTCCACCTGGCCACTGCCCGGCCACAAGAAAAACAAAAGAAACAAAGAGAAGTTCAAGCTCTTGACTCTTGAGCTTTTGTCCTACCCTGCAAGTTGCACCGATACAGACGCAGGGCCACCATCGCCGACAAAACAAAACTCAAAGAAGTAGAAGTAAATACTCTCTCTCTCTGTCTCTCTCACGGCACACGCACATTGCGCACACAGCACACTGAGTCACTGACTACACTGTGCATAAAATAAATTAGTTTTTTTTTTTTAAATTTTGAATTAATTAGTCTTTGTAATTTTTTATTTTTTTGTGCATTTTAATTTTTAACCTTAATTTATATTTTGTGCATTTTGTCCTTATTTAAAGCTTTATGCATTTTTCCCTAATTTGTTTTTTTGTGCATTTTGCCCTAATTATTTTTTTGATTTGTTGTAGCCCGGATTAGTAATTGAGGATGCCTTGAAGACCTTGAGTTGCGGTTATTGAGTCAACCTATTTTTTGATAACTTTCAATGCCTTCAATGATATTGCTTGGATTTATTAAAATTATGAATTAGATACCTTGAGTAGCGATAAAATTGATAAAATAGTTTGTTTAATTAATTGTAAAAGTGGATGTATAAACCTATTTTCTTGAATAATTTTTTGAAACAATTATGGAAAAATACTTCAAGAAAAAGTCTGAGTCAGAGTTATTACCTCCTCCAAACAGAGGTGGTGATTCTTCTAAAAAAAGTAATGTAGATATTAATTTGACGGATCTTTCATCAGATCCCGGACAATGGCCTCAGATTATGAATTATAATCTTAATGATCGAGATCAAATTCGTAGAGCTTATCTACAACAGGGTCCTTGTCAACCCCGCGACTATAATTTTCTACAAAAAGGATTTGGTCTTAAACTATGACGGTTTAATAAAACTTGGTTTTCTCAGTTTGGTAATTGGCTTGAATATAGTGTATCGAAAGATGCAGTATTTTGTTTGTATTGTTATCTTTTTAAATCAGATATGAGAGAACAATCGGGTGGCGAAACATTTGTTAGCTCGGGTTTTTCAAATTTGAAGAAAATAGAGAATTTTCAAATGCATGTTGGAGGCGTTAATAGTTCTCATAACCAAGCTTGAAAAAAATGTCAAGATTTATTAAATCAAAAGCAAAGTATTTAAGTTATTTTCTTCAAACAGTTCGACCAAGCTCGAAGTGAGTACAGAACCCGGATAAATGCATCCATTAATTGTATTCAATTTCTTCTAAGACAATTGTTTGCATTTCGAGGTCACGATGAGTCTGAGAATTCAAGTAATCAAGGAAACTTCCTTAAGCTTCTTAGATTTCTTGCTGGTCACAATGAGGATATTAAAATTTTTGTGTTGAAAAATGCTCCTGAGAATCTCTAGTTGACTTTGCTTGAAATTCAAAAAGACATTGTAATTGCAGTTTCTGTTGAAGCGTGTAATGCTATTGTAACCCGCCTTGGTGATGCACTTTTTTCGGTTCTTATTGATGAATCACGTCACATATGAACAAAGGATTGATGTGCTTGATATGGTTTCAGAAGATGTTATAAATGCAGAACAAAGAGGGGAGGCAAATGTTCTTTTGGATTTTCTACAATCTTTTGAGTTTGTACTTAATCTTCATCTGATGAGAAGTATTTTGGGAATCACAAATGAGTTGTCACAGGCATTACAAAAGAAAGATCAAGATATCGTGAATGTCATGACATTAGTTCAAGTATCTAAGCAACGACTTCAAATGATGAGAGAAAGTGCTTGGAGTAGTTTTCTTGATGATGTCACATCTTTCGGTGAAAAATATGAGATAGTTTTTCTAGAGATGGATGATATATTTAAAGCTCGAGAGAGGTCAAGACGTACTTAAGAAAAGACAAATTTGTATCACTATCAAGTTAAGTTATTTTATACCGTCATAAATATGCAACTTCAAGAGCTAAATAGTCGTTTTACCAAGTCAAACACTAATTTATTTTTTTGTGTGACATGTTTGAGTTCTTCTGATTCATTCTTAGCTTTTGACAAGGAGAAATTAGTTTGTCTTGCCCCAATTTTATCCAAAAAAATTTTCTTCACTAGAGCTCATAATACTTTCTGATCAGCTGGATAGTTATATTATTGATATGCACTCTAGTATTGAGTTTTCAAATTTGTTAGGGATTAGAGATCTTGCTCAAAAAATGGTTGAGACGAAAAAACACGTGCTATATCCATTGGTCTACTTACTTGTGACATTGGCATTGATCTTGCCAGTTTCGACTGCCACAGTAGAGAGATTATTTTCGACTATGAAGATTGTGAAGAATCGATTGCATAATTGAATGGGCAATCAATGGATGACAAATAACTTGATTGTATACATAGAGAAGGATATTTTCGATTGCATTGATAATGATGTTATCATGCAACGCTTTCAAAATATGAAATCACGTCATGATCAATTGTAAAAAACTATAGTTAGTCTCATTTTTTGTAAAGGGATCTAACTACAACCTTATTTTACAGATTTTTTTTTTGTGTTTGTACCCCATGTATATCGAATTTTGGCTCTTTTGTCAATGAAATTTTAGGTATGATATATAATTTAAAAAATTTATTTGTCTTTAACTTTAATCTTTTAGAAGACAAATTTTTAAACTTATAATTAGTACCCCCCACGTATAAATTCCTGACTCTGCCCCTGCCCACCCATTCTACTATCTCCTCCCACTTGGGGAGGTGCAGTTTTTGGATTGTGATAGTTTTGGGTCTCTCCCATTGTCTACTGGCACAAATAGTGTGGTATATTTTATCATGGTTGTAGTTATGTCGATTATGATGCTTGTAAAGCCTTCCATATTGTTATAGTTGGGAAACATTTAGATATTAAAAAAAAAAAAGGATTTAAGGGGGCCAGTACCCTTTTTAGAAATTATAGGGCAAAAAGTACCACTTTTAAAAATATTAGTCAAAAAGTACACAATACATAACAAATGTCTAAAATAGCCCATTCAAAAGAAGGTGAACAATCTCCTAATTTTTTCCCTCCAAAGCCGAAACAACCAGAATGGGTTGTTACCCATTACTCCTTCAATATTGCTGAAAATGTAGACTCTTCAAAGACTGATAACATAACTTCCTAAAATCTTCTGTTCTTTTCAAAACAGGATGTTCAAAATCAACTATTCCTTTCGAGACATGATGTTCAAAAAAGGGTTTTTCATTCAACCCATTCTATTTTTTTTTTTTTGTGTTCACTGTTCAATTTTGATGGGTTCACTTTAACAATGTTGAAAACTTCCGTTCAAGACATAATGTTCAAAATGGGTTTTTCGTTCTACCCATTTTTAATTTTTTTTTTTTTGATGTGTTCTCTGTTCAATTTTGATGGGTTCACTTTAACAATGTTGAAAACTTCCGTTAAAGATATGATGTTCAAAATGGGTTTTTCGTTCAACCCATTTTAAATTTTTTTTTTTTTTTGATGTATTCACTGTTCAATTTGGATGTGTTCACTTTAACAATGTTGAAAACTTCTGTTCAAGACATGATATTCAAAGTGGGTTTTTCGTTCAACCCATTTTCATTTTTTTTTAATGTGTTCACTGTTCAAAATGGTTTTGTCATTCTGTTTGACACTTTTGTGGTATGTTTTTCTTTATTTTTTTTTCAATTCTCAATCATTATTGTATATGATTTGTGGTGTTTTAATCAAATTGATTGTGGGTGATTAGCAATTTTTTATTTTTTATGTTACTCTGTATCTATATTGGTAAATTTAATGATAGGATTGTTCATTACAGTGTCGATGGGTACTCTGTTTTTTGTTATTTCAATATCATTGTACCTTTTTGTTTGCTTTATAGTTGTTACATTGTGCAGATGTAAATGATCCATTGATACCTTTGTTTTTGCTCATCATTCTTTTTTGTTCCATTCAATACATGATGTCCAGAACATGTCTTTCGTTCAACCCATTTTTAATTATTTTTTATGTTTTTTTGTTTTGTGGATTCATTGTTCAAATTTTAAAAATTCTACTCAATACAATATGTTCAAAATGAGTTTTCCGTTTACTTGATGGGTACACTGTTAAATTTTGGTAGTTTCACTTTAACAATTTTGAAAACTTACTGTTCAATATGGCTTCAATGTGTAATAATGAAAGTCTATGTTGCTGACAGTGATGACCACATCATTAACTATGAATAAAAAAGGATACATTGGAGTAGAAAAGAGTGTTGAGAACATTGAATAGTGCTTGAAAAAGAATTTTTCGACATTGGGGGCGGTAAACTTTGATAAATTATGGCGTGGAATCAATAATAGCTCCAATTAAATATAAGTATTTGGCGTGGAAAGGACTGATTTTTTTTTTGGTTAAATGATATCTTGTTACAACTGCTTGTCATGATTAAATTGTTAAATATAATATGGTATATTTCTTTATTATTCAATTAAATATGAGTAATTGCCAGTCTGCAAATTTTGTTATTTGTCAATACATATGTCAAATTTTGTATAATTTATAATATTGTTAGAATCTTTTTTTATGAAAAAAATATATAAATATGTAATGTTACTTTTGTTGTCACACTGTATATTCATATGTATTAATGTCACGGTCTCTGAAGTCACATTATTTTGTGAATTTTTCACCCTATATCATTTCCAAATTGAACTGATAACTGTGTTTGTGATATCAAAATGGGGAAAGATACGAAGGGAAAAATAATAGAAAAGAAATGTGAACCACAATACAAGTCCAACATGCAGGCAATTGTTAGAGCAACAGATGATGTTGAACTAAGAGACGAGCACAAGACTGCATTGAAGAAGACGCATTTTTTGTTCTTGTTTGAAAAAGTAATAAATAAGAAGGTAGACAAAGCATGGTGCAGGAAAACAGATAAAGAAGTATTACAAATGATTTTATGTTTCAATGAACAAATCTCTAGATTTAAAATTGGTGGTCAAGAACTGATATTGCGTAGGAGTGATGTGAAACTCATTTTTAGAATACAAGATGGGCAAGTGCAGATGAAGTCAACAAAAAATGGTAAAAAAAAATATCTTTTGTCAAACGTTGGTTTAGAAAAGACAAGAGATTGAGTGCAACGTTGATAAAGAGTAAAATGAGGTCTGTCGTGGTTGGTACAACTCAAACAGATTTTGACGACGTTGCAAGATTGTTATGTCTATTTCTGCTGGTGTCTCTTTTCTTCACAAACACAGGAAACACGCTTGAGTGGGGATATGTTCAATATGTGGAGAACTTAGATGAGATTAAGAATTATGATTGGTGTCGTGTAATTCAAGGTGCACTTATCAAATTATTGAGGAAAAAGGTGGATACCTCCACAACAATCACTGGTTGCGTTTTATTGATACCAGTTAGTATTATTGTATGGTAACATTTTAAATTTATATGTTGCATTTGTTAAGATTTTTTATGATTTTCATATTGACGTTAACCATATTTACAAACACATACAATTTTGGTTTTGTGAACACACAACATTGATTACCCCTGAAATGCCAAATGTATTCTCAAGATGCATGAAATAGAATTTACAAAGTCTTCAAAAGGCTATGAGGCAAAGGAAGCTGGAGAAGCTTGCTTCAAAAGATATAAGTATAACTTTGGGTTTTAAATTTTTATTCTCATTTACACAATGGCTGAAATTTTGAACCGAGCTAATTGTGACAAACATGGCATAATATCATTTATCTTGCTAATTGTGACAAACATGTCACAATTACTGAATTTGTAAACCGAGCTAATTGTGACAACATGTCAAAATATCATTTAGTTGTTCTAATGTTAGCAACATTGATTTTGTGAATGTGGAATTCTACAGGTTTTTAATTAGAAAAGAAATTGACAAAATTCATTTGTTCCCAGGTTATCTGTCAGAAGTTGAAAAAGACGAAGGAGGAAAACAAATTGCTAAAACATCATGTGAAAAAGAGAGACAGCAAGGTTGAAACAGATGGTAGTCCACATGGAAAAGACGACTTGGATAGTGATGAAAGTGTCAAAATACATCAGGAAAAAGGAGTACACGAGCAAAAACACGATGTTCGTGAAAACAGTCTGTGGCAGGAGGATGACTTGCTGATTGACAATGATGATGACATCTTGGATACAAGTGATAATAATATTAAAAAAGGACAACCATTTGAAACTCTCCTTGATGTTGTTGTTTATGAGTCAAAACAGATGCATGACAAAGGAGTGTGTGACCCAAAAAATTCTGATGAAGAATACAACCAAGAGATCATGAAGCTTGCAAACGTGAATGAATCACTGAAAATGAATATGAAAAACATAGTCATCAACATGAATAAAGAGAGAGCAACGTTCCAGGCTGAAATGCGAGTAGCAAAGGATAAAATTGAACAACTTGAAGCTGAAAATGATGCTCTTATTGAACAAGTAAACGAGATGTCAGTCCATGCCATTGTGCAGAAATACCAACAAACTTCCATCCCACCCACAAATCCAACCCATCAACAGACGCCACCAAAGGGGACATTATCCATGATTAGGAAGATCAAAAAAAAAAGAAAGAAAAAGGCGAAGAGAAGAATATTTCGAATATAGTGCGAAGAAAAAGAGAAAAAAAAGGAATGTGACATTGGAAAACGATGGAAAACGCAAGGTAAGTTGTCAAGTTGAAGAAGAAGATTTTGTCGATGTTGATCAATTACCTGACAAATCCACCACAATCAAAGGAATATCTGAAAGGGACACTAAAAAATTGTGGAAAGCGTGCAACTATTTGAGTCCAATTGACCTGAACAAGTTAAAACAAATTTATGACGCCGAAGGTTACACGTAAGTGTCATATGTATTACGTAAATCCTTATATGTGGGCACTTGTATTTTAATGTTATATGATTGAACTTGCATTTTATTGCAGGGCAAAAATATGGTCTGGAATTGGGTATGGAAGTTACATTGATGTCGAAGATGCACTGAAGCTTATGGGGGGCTTGAACTATACAACACTGTACGTATATATGTTTTGAATAATGCAGTAAATGAACGTGTACTTTTGGGTATGTTTATTATTAATGAATAAATATTTTAAAACAGGTAATAGACACATGGGGAGATATGTTGTTAGATTTCAACAACTGCAATCCACTTTCACCAGACAGTGTATATTCATTAACAACCTATGTTGGGTAAAAAAATCAACTGATATAAATATGTGAGTTCTTGATAGTCATATTCATATCTTAATCATACTTGTGATAATGTGTAGACACTTGTACGTGCCCCCAATATGGAAGAAGTTAGAAAAAAGGAAATTGACAAGCATCTGTTGCCTAGTGTGGAGGCACATTTTATTGTCTTCCTAATAAACTCAAATGGTAATAGTGTAGTTCCAAACCATTGGACCCTGCTTGTGCTGGACATTGATGAAGGGGTTTGGATACACTACAACTCGTTACATCTAAGAACAAAAGGTGGCAGAGACTCATACTTCCAAGATGCTATCATTTGGGTAAACCAATTTATAAACTCAACCGAACTTTTAATATAATATTTAACATGTGCATAAATTATTAATTGCATGCAATGATAGAAAAAATTTGTGGAAGACAAGGTTAAAGAATTGATGTCCGACAATGGCAATCTTCTCGACACACAAGACATTGTCAGACCGATGATATCATGTGAGAAAAGTCCACAACGAAAATCAAACACGTAAGAATAATTTTTTTTTTTGATTAACTGCACAAATAATATAATAACAAACTAATTTCAACTATATTCCAGGGTCGACTGTGGTTAGTGAACAATATCATTGAGACTTTGATGTAATACTGTTAATATGATAATACTATTTGACTTTGGTAGTAGTTATGTGACTTCTCGTTATAGTGATGTGCTTTTGGATTGTAACAGTGCAACTTTGGATTATAATAGTATGACATTGCTTTGTCACTTTGTTAGTTTGATATGTAACAGTGTGACATTGACTTGTCACATTGAGATTTCTTTTGTAGCAGTGTGAAATTTTCGATGACATTGGTTTGAGTAAGGGTGGTGTTTGGGTATAAACAATTTATCAGTGTGACATTGGTTGGTAACTTTGTGGCATTGACTATTACAAGTGTGTAAATGTTTGTTTTCATGTTTAATGTAGATTGCAGTAAGGTGACATTAGTTGGTAAAATTGTGGCATTGGTTGTTACAAGTGTTCAATGTCTGCTTTCATGTTGAATGTGGGTTGCATCAGTGAGACATTGATTGGTAACTTTGTGTCATTGGCTGGTAGACGTGTGTCAATGTTTGCTTTCATGTTGAATGTGAGTTGTATCAGTGTAACATTGATTGAAACTTTGTGGCATTAGCTGTTACAAGTGTGTCAATGTCTGCATTCATGTTGAATGTAGGTTGCAGCAGTGTGACATTGATTTGTAACATTGTGACATTGGCTATTACAAGTGTCAATGTTTACTTTTATGTTCAATGTGGGTTGCAGCAGTGTGACATTGGTTGATAACATTGTGGCATTGGCTGTTACAAGTGTGTCAATGTTTGTTTTCATGTTAAATGTGGGTTGCATCAGTGTGACATTGGTTGGAACTTTATGTCATTGGCTAGTAGACGTGTGTCACTGTCTACTTTCATGTTGAATGTGAGTTGCATCAGTGTGACATTGATTGGAATTTTGTGGCATTGGCTGTTACAAGTGTGTCAATGTCTTCTTTTATGTTGAATGTAGGTTGCAATAATGTGACATTGGTTGGTAACATTGTGGCATTAACTGGTATAAGTGTGTCAATGTCTGCTTTTATGTTGATTGTGAGTTGCATCAGTGTGACATTAGGATCATAACATTGTGGCATTTCATGGTCTGACTTTTGACATTAGCAGTGAATCCTGTGATATGGGTTGATAACCATGTGACAAATACATATATACAACTGGCCAAAAAAACGTACATGCATATGTAAGATATGAAGGGTATTCCATATTGGCAAAAATTATCTTCAATTCTGACACACTCCAACACGCTCCATCTTTAAACACACACCAAGTTTAATAAACACATTGTTAATTTATTCCGTATTCCATGAAAAATAAGCATAAAATGACACAAACTACATTGTTAATAATATTATTTAATCACAATGATGCAGTGTATGTTTTCTTATTGTGGCTGCCCAAACAACCACAACGAATTTGTCAAATGAGTTCACCTCTCAACCTAATTCTTCGTTTCTTCGAACGACCAAGCTGAGGCTTAGATGATAGTGGCAATATATTAATCGGTTCGAGCGAAATATTTGGATGACCAAGTGTCAGAATTGGGTGTATTGGGTCCGCAAATGACTTTTTATATGTGCTCACATGGAAATAATAATTAATTAATTCATATATATTTTGTTCACTCTTGCGTATCGTCAAAAATGCATGCGAACAAGTGAATCCATTAATCTGTCATTGATAACATGTGTAAGTTTCATTCAAAATGTCAACGAAAATCAACGGGTAACAATTCACCTCATACACATCATTAATAAATACCCTTACAGACCAAGATCTACCTTCATGAAATGCTGCACTTATTCTGGAGTCCATATTATGACATATGTTACCATTCCAACTTTCAAATTCTTTCAACCTACAACCTCTCTGGTCCATAATCTGACTCCTTATAGCATCAACCATACTAGTAATTGGTAAATGTCATGCCTTTGAAATTCAAGCATTATAAGACTCTACAACATTAGAAGACATCTCACCATACCGTTTCCCCCGAAAATGAGCATTTGCCCAATGTTCACCTGGGAGATTTGTCAAAAATCTGTCAATGTTTAGCTCACATTCTCAACAGAGAGATTCAATCTTCTCATTAAATAGAGAAATTATGGGTGCATAAGCACACTCACGTAGCAATAACACCATATGCTCTCTGATTTTATTGAAAAATCGACTTCCGCTACATTTGTCCCTTAAATTGGCTTTTAGATGTTGCAAACAAAAAGCATAATGAGCATTTGAAAAAATATTTGGCATTGCCTCTAAAAGACCCACATTTCGATCGGACACAAAAGTATACTCACGACCATGGTCCACAATATGAGTCAACTGTTGTAAAAACCAATTCCAATTTGCGCCATTTTCAGAATCAATGACAGAAAATGCTAATGGGTATAAACCTAAAAAAAAACATTAACCAACTCAACAGACAACAATCAATAAACACCAAAAACATTAAAATGTGACATTTATATATCTGACATAATTTGATCCCTTATATAAAATACATTGATTGTCATCTTTGCTAGTTGTCAAAAGGATGTTACCTTTATACCTGTCTTTCAAAAATGTTTCATCAATGAACAACAAAGGACGATAATAATTAAACTCATCAATAAAGGCCTTAAATGACACGAATAATCTATGGAACCGATTAGTATCGTCATCACAATCTAGAATAATATGGCTGTTAGAATTGTTTGTAATTGCAATATCAACATACCATCGTATTTGCTGGTACGACAACGAGTGATTCCCAAAGATTTTCCCTCTCGCTTTCTCAACTGTCATCCATGCTCGATCGTACGAAATTGTAAGACCATAATCCGACAAAAATTCACTGACAACTTCAGTGGGACGAGTAGCATTTTTTTCCCGTACATGATCAATAATTAAATCTGTAATTAAACTAGAACTCATCCTCTTGTTATCTGTTGTACGTAATGTTTCATCAATGTGTGTTCATTTTGAAGTTTCCGTATGTAGAAAAACTCATTAACCTTTTGAATACTTGTATTCAGCTTCCATTCACAACCCCTTGAATATTTTGCCGCACACTCAGCCACAACCTGATATTTGCAAATCTTAACATAATTGAATTTGAAACCGTACTTAATCGAGTATTTGCAAAGAGCATTACGAAATTGCAACACACCACCTTCAAATTTTTATCCTACATATCTAATTTCATTAAATCACCCAATGTTAACAGAACTTTCTCATTATGTTGGCTATAACGAGGCAGCAAATCATCCTCCGAATCGAAATTATCATTCGAATTATGCAAATCTTTAATTGAATTATTAATCGCACCCCCGTTTGAGTCAACATCATTTACAATTATCCTCACAGGAACATGATTGTCGTTAATAGAATGTGACATTTCAAACATATTTTTGAAGTCTTCATCATTCTTCAAAAAACAAATTTGGGAGTTCGGGGAGTGAATATGACAACCGTACTGGCAAATCCCGCAACAACTCTCATGCATAACACACTCGATTTAACACATCCTCAAACGATGAAGACCTTGAAACGCGAATAATTAACGACTCATTCTCGTAACGGCATAACAAAATAATCATATCCTCCATCAAAATTCTGTGACAAAAATAATGTGGAATATATATTCATCATTACAATTTATTTTTTAAAAAAAAAAAATTTACAACAGTGTGGAAGACATACCTGACGCATGGATATTTGAATAAAACTTTTACAGACTGTATAAAGCATGGGTTAAGGAATGGATAAGAAAATCGTCTGTTAAAAGAATGAGCAAGAGGAAATTCAAAATTCAAAAATGATATAGCATAAAAAAAAAGGAAAACTGAATCTAAAATATAACTGTCATATATGTATTCAATTAATTAATTAAAAGGGCAATTTTGTAAGAAAAAAAATTACAACTCAGCAAAAGTGTATCTCTTCACCAAACATTTACACACAAAAGTACTTATACATAAATGTTTTATATTGAGATACTTTTCCACAAGTAAGTATTGCATGGTGTACTTTTTCACAATTTTCCCAAAAAAATAAAAGTTTGGAGTCTAGCTGCTCTGAAGAGGATCCAGTTCTAATCATATTAGAAAGCCCAAATGAAATACCCAACAAAGATCCAAAGCCTTGGCAAAATTGACTTCATCATACCCCACCCAATTGATTCCATCATACAAGTATTACAACAACAAGAACTTGCATTATACAAACTTTTTCGTTTTGCAGTAGGCTTGCACAGTTATTGAAATGAATTATGTAACGAAGGTCCAAAACTCATAAATATGTATCACCTAATACTCATTTCACAAAGTGATGTAAGAATGAATCATCACAATCACCCATTTCACCAAGTGGCGTGAGATGGGATTGTCACAATCCGTTATTCTTATACAAAGATATCCTCGTTTGAGCCCCTCCTATTCCGATTCAAGCAACATGAGTTTTTAGAGGATAACCCTCACAACATTAGCTGCCATCATCGCAAGCAGCTGTCATGTCAAGGCCCCCACTTCCCGCATGTTTATTATATTGTTCGTTTTTAGTTAGGATAGTATAGTTTTAAGACCTAATGTATAATAATAGTTAAAAACTCACGTATACTCACTACAAGAATTAAGGTCTTTTCAGGCGAATTTTTTGTGCCTATCTCCTCATGAAAAAGAGGGACAGCCCAGGGACATGGAAGCCCGTGATCATCCAATTCGGTAGGTATCTACTCGGTCATATCAAGCAAGGTGGAAAGTACCTACTCGAGAAAAAGGAGCTTGGTATAGGATGGACCTCAAGCAGCCCCAGACGCACCACATGTGTAGGGAATAGGGGGACAATTTATGATGATTCTAACGAAAAGAGAATATTTGTATACATTCCATTTCTAAGGATCGTGGACGCAAAAGATGTCAGATTGGCAGACCTCGCTACAAGACAAATGAAGAAGAGACCACAGAATCAACCAAGAAAAGTAACAATTATAAAAACCCTAAAGAGCCAGGTGCATAAATAGAAGGCGAAACCACTGCAAAGGAGAGAATTCTAGAGTTTTATCTAAGAGATATCGTGTAAAAAGGCTCCTAGCCAAAAACCCACTGTAATTGCTATCTTCTTCTTCAAGTACTACAACACTCAAAGAGTAAGAGCATCCATTATAGTGGATATAGCCTTAATTTTTCTGCTAAGGTTAACCACGTATTTCCTATTTTTTGGTCTACCATTAACATTTTCTTCCCCATAGTTCCAAATATTCCCAAAGTCCCCATTGGGCTTCACCCCCACAATTGTTCTGCACTTGGGTAGACTAATTTCGAACACCATCAGGTTCAATAGGATTCCAAAAAATAACTCATTCACTAATTTACTTTTGGATTAGGTCCCTGTTGAAAAGTTAAAGCAATAGTAATAACTAATGTCCTTTAAAATTGCAAAAAATAACGTCAATATCATTACATAATTAAAAACCTATTCTAAAAACCATTTTTTTTTTTTGGGATGGGGATGGGAGAGAGAGGGAGACTTGAACCTTTGACTTTAGAAAGGCAAGCTCACTCTATTTGAAATTCAAAAAATACATATATCATTAGATAGGTACACTAAAAAATATGACCTATTCTCGATTGATCTACCCATTAACTGGAGGTGTGAAGGTATATTAAGTTACATTAACTAATATCGGTTGCATTCGGTGTATCTCTACACTAGATACACTAAGATGAGACATCTGGATAGACGTCTATTCAATTAACTACAAAATTAACCCCATAATAAACATACACTTCAAAATCTTCATCTACTCCATGAAAAATACCTCCATAAATAGCATATCTAAACTTCAAAACAAAAACATAGAAAAAAAAATGGAACAAGCAAGACAACAAAGAACACAAAACAACATACAAATGTTTTTAGGCTTCCTGGACGATGCCCATGCAACACAGGAACATATGCAAGCTGATATCGACTGACTGGAATTCGAACTCTACATGTCAAAGAAATAAAGAGACGAATGGAAGAAAATGACCAAATCCTTCAACAAAAAAATGCAACATGAGAAGAATAAAGCCAAGAAGCTTGAGGCTGAGTTGAAGGACATCAAAAAATGATCTTGTTTTGTATTTTTTTTAAATATATAACAAATAAACCACATATGTAATATTCCCGTTATGAATGAAATATAATATTTATTTTTTCATTTGTGTATCTATGATAATTTAATTTTGTGTACCTACAATAACATGTGTAGAGTCATGTCTTGAGTATGTACATGTACAGTTGTTGAGACACAATACGTTCATCAAAGGTGGTGTTTTAAACTCACTCTATTTGAAATTAAAAAATACGTGCGTATATTAAGGAATTTTCATCCAAAACGGAAAACACCAAAAAAACTCCCTCACCATTTCTTTCATTCAACATTGAAGATATTATGTACATTTGAAATCCCTCAGTCGTACAAGTACTGTCTTAAAATTCATCGCAAATACATACATTGTGAATGTACCAACGCTTTAGCACCATCCATTATGTATTCCATTTGATCTTTTGTGAACTAAAATTAGGGTTTCATGCAATAAAATTCAATCCGTATCTAGTGCAGATATCTTATTTGGCTCTGGTTTTTTGTATTGTATCTGTTATAGTAATGTATCTGTAGATATCCCATCAATTTATTGTGCCTATCCTATGTACCTAAACGACAAGAAGGATTAGAAACCTTTTTCATGTAAACAAGGCTTTCATTCCAATATAATTCACAATGTAACATGAATAGCACCGTAGGGTTTTGCTACATTGTGAATGTACCTACACATTAGCCAATCAATTATATCTTCCATTCGATCTTTTGTGAACTGAAATTAAGGTTTCATGCAATAAAATTTAATCCGTATCTAGTGTAGACATCTTGTTTGGGTCTTGTTTTTTGTAATGTATCTGTTATACTAATGTATCTGTATATAAATTTCCCTCCAATTTATTGTGTCTAATACTATGTACCTGAACTATTCCATGATTAGAAATATATTTTATGTAAACTAGGCTTTATTGCCAAGTGTTTTTTTATTGTATATTAATTTTTTGTGATTATATTTGAGAATTAATTGTACTTGTTAGATAAGTATATACCACTTAACTGTTACAATCAAATTTATGTACCTACCAAATCTACGTTTAGGATACACCACTAGTATATTTCAAATTGTTTAGTTCAACAATTTAAAATTTCAAAACTGATACAAACACCACAAAATCTTCAATAAAAAACCCATAAAAAGAATATTAACCTAATATAGGCTGAAATCATGTAATTAGGGTAATATGGGTAATCAAAACACAATGCAAGTGTCCAACCAAGGGCTGCATACAATTTTTTTAAAATGTTGGAGGACCTTTTTTCTATATTAAAAATTCGACAGAATTAAAATTATTTTACATACTAAATGAGGGAGCCTAGCTTAATTATCTATATTAATTGCGAACACCCTATCTGATCTTCCAGAAAGTAAAATGAATGTGAAAAAACACTTTGAATCTAAGTGGGCCTAAATCAACCCAATAATAGGCTTCAATAGTAGGCCCAACCCAGCCCAATTGCACACGATAACAACACGAATGAGAACTAAGGTTTTTACAGGTAGGGTTTCCCCTTGCGTTTCCGCTCCATTCGGCGCCCAGCTCCTCCGATCTCGAAAATGGTTCTCTCTCTCTCTCTCTCTCTCTCTCTCCGTTCACACATACACACGCATATATACGTTGATGTTGTTTTTCTGATGTTGATTTCTTGATGTAATAGCCGTCACACAAGACCTTCATGATAAAGAAGAAGCTGGCGAAGAAGCAGAGGCAGAACAGGCCTATTCCTCACTGGATTCGCATGAGGACCGACAACACCATCAGGTTTTATACTAAATACAATTTTATTTTTTAGATCTGTAATCTCAATCTTAGCTAGTGTTTTTGACTTAAGGCTCTGTCGTTTTTATGTTCAGGTACAATGCGAAGCGCAGGCACTGGCGCCGTACGAAGCTAGGGTTTTGAGGTTCATTAAGCAGTTGTTTTGGATTCCATTTAAGACTTGAAATTTGCGGGTTTTAATGGTTTATGTTAACTTGATAAGTTTTGAATGCTTAATGAGTTATTTAGTAGAGATTGATGCTTAGTTTACTGTTATTTTAATGCTTCCAATGATGGTTTGGACTTGATTTTTTTTTTTGCTTAATGTGATTTTACAGTGGTTTATGATGTGGTTTTGCTATACATTTAACTGGGCATCTTGCTCAGATTGTATTGCACTTGATGTTGATTTATAGTTTGTGTTTCTGAGGTCTATCTAAAATTTTGCTGAATTTAATTGGTGTCATTATGTGTGGATGAAAATATTACTGTGGAGGATTCGGAATGTTTGGCTGGCGTAGTAGGGTAGTAGAGTGAAGACAATATTGTCAAGACGAGCTTGTGCTTATTCTGGTATATTATGACCGACGCCCAAGCAATTGAAAGAGTATGTAGGTGCTAAAATTGACATTCAAACCATAGGCCTGCTATCTATTTAATTGGATATTCTGAGTGAATTGTTAGCTTGATGTTGATTTGTGTTGCTTTGGTCTAACTAAAATTATACTGACCTATTGGTATTACTATGTTTGGATGAAAATATAATCTTGGGGGATTCAGAATGGTGGGCATAGGAATTTTTTTGGAAATACGCATGTGCTAATTCTAGTATATGAAGGCCGGCACTCAAGCAATTGCAACAGAGAAAGTTGGGGCAAAAGCTTGGATCCAACTATAGGTTGATAATCCATTCTCTCTCTCTCTCTCTCTCTCTCTCTCTCTCTCTGTACACGTGTATTTGCGCATGTATTGGCATAGGCACATCACATGCCAAAAGTGGGCTCATGAATGTCATTCAGTCCATTTCTTTTTCTTTGTTGATTATGTCGATAAATCTGGGAACGGGATGGGAATCACTGAGAAGCAGGAGAGTGTCAAGGCAAGTCTTTTACCTTACAAAGGTTGATCCTTAACTTCACACGTCTCATATGATGCCTTAGCCCTTGATATCTCTACTGGGAGTTTTTTTTTTTTTTTTGGGGTGGGGGCTCTGTCACCCAACATAGGCCTGGGGTGGTATTTTATTTTAGATAATGTATTGGCTAGTTATCTAGCCAAAAAAAATTGTTTTGGCTATGTTTTATAGCTGGAAAATTTCATGCATGTCTATGCTATATGAAAAGGCTAATGTTATACTTATCAAATTTTTTACCAAATTTCCATTCCAAATGATATGGCACAGTTTTTTACCATCAAATAAATGGGTTCCATTAATATTCAATGATAGAGATTGTGGCACATCATTTGATATGGAAGATTTGGTAAATATTTTTGGTAAGCATAACATTTTCCATATGGAATAGTTTCAAAAGGCAGTATACTGTTATTGTGATCTCGTCTATTTTTTAAGTATTTGTGCCTTAATTTGGCGTTGCACCGAGCATCTGACATTATTTTGCTAAATGGAGCAGTCGGCTTGCTTCATGTTGAGTGCTATATGCATTAGTTGCCCCTAGTTTTTTTTTTTTTTTTTTTGTATGTTGAGATAGAATTCAGGTGGCTATTGGGATAGATTTCTCTCATTCTGTCGTTTTTGGGGCTGTTTGTTTGAAGTATTAGAGTGGTACAAATGGGTGGTATTAGAGAAATAGTATCTAGGGTTCACCTTATACCTTGTTTGTTTGGTATTTTATCATTGGTACTATTTTTTAGGTCGTAACACCGACCCCGCATGATCAGTGACTTAAATGTCTTATATACGGTGTTATTGAATATCATCTACTAAGTGGTATCATCTTCCCGGTACAAATAANGTTTTTTTTTTTTTGGGGTGGGGGCTCTGTCACCCAACATAGGCCTGGGGTGGTATTTTATTTTAGATAATGTATTGGCTATGTTTTATAGCTGGAAAATTTCATGCATGTCTATGCTATATGAAAAGGCTAATGTTATACTTATCAAATTTTTTACCAAATTTCCATTCCAAATGATATGGCACAGTTTTTTACCATCAAATAAATGGGTTCCATTAATATTCAATGATAGAGATTGTGGCACATCATTTGATATGGAAGATTTGGTAAATATTTTTGGTAAGCATAACATTTTCCATATGGAATAGTTTCAAAAGGCAGTATACTGTTATTGTGATCTCGTCTATTTTTTAAGTATTTGTGCCTTAATTTGGCGTTGCACCGAGCATCTGACATTATTTTGCTAAATGGAGCAGTCGGCTTGCTTCATGTTGAGTGCTATATGCATTAGTTGCCCCTAGTTTTTTTTTTTTTTTTTTTGTTGAGATAGAATTCAGGTGGCTATTGGGATAGATTTCTCTCATTCTGTCGTTTTTGGGGCTGTTTGTTTGAAGTATTAGAGTGGTACAAATGGGTGGTATTAGAGAAATAGTATCTAGGGTTCACCTTATACCTTGTTTGTTTGGTATTTTATCATTGGTACTATTTTTTAGGTCGTAACACCGACCCCGCATGAACAGTGACTTAAATGTCTTATATACGGTGTTATTGAATATCATCTACTAAGTGGTATCATCTTCCCGGTACAAATAAAAAGACGGTATAAGAAACTAAAATGACACAAATGTCCTCATGTATAATTATCTTTTTAAGGTTACAAAGTTATAATTGTCTTTTTATCACCCATATTTGCAATTGTTGACTTTATTAAGTAGGTATTACACAAATAATATTTGTGACAAACAAACAAGAGGAAGGGTGAGATTATAGTTTAAGATCGGGTATAATATACCATTGGATAAGAATAGAATGAAAATGATTTCTAATACCACCTAAATCTAATACTCAAAACAAACATCTCTTTTGTGTTTGCTGATTTGTATTGGGTTGTAGGTTTTCAGTCTTGTATAGTTTAATAGGAATTAAATAGTGAGAAGTGGTGGCATACATTGGTGGGTTATGTGTGTACTGTCACCTGTGTGACAACGTGTAACTTGTTCACATATATCATCCATGAAAAGAGACACCCGATGAATATTGGTGTATGTTTCTAATTCCCCTTCTTTATCGGTATAAGTGTTTTTGAGCAGGCAGGGATTGATCATCTTGTTGAGATCCATTGAGTGTGGCCAAATTTGTTACGGGTTAATGGTATGAACACTCATTTGAGTCACCCTCAGCTATTGTATGGGCGAGACTCGTGGCTAAAAAAAGAGATGTCCTAGAATTAGTGGTGGTGAACAGTGGAAAATGATACTGAAATGCTTAGTTTGAAAGTTGCATATGGGAGCTGCATACGTATGTTTGCTCTGAAACCTGCGGGCCTTGTCTAGTAACTTGCCATACATTATTGGCATTCCCATTACCATAACTTCCATAATCAAATACAAAATTAACATGAAAAATTTATCGCCATTATCCCATGTTTAACACCTAATCAAATACAATAATAGGTATTACGCTGTGTTATGCTTTGATTTATCAACAAAACCAATTTATCACCAAGAATTGTTTCAATCGATACTCAACTATATAAAATACATATGCACTGAAAGAGGTGTCTAAACATCTTTGCCTTAATTTGCATGAAAATTTGTCCCATGACTTACGTAACAGCATAACTTAATGAAAGCCAAGAGCCTCTGCCAACCTGAGCTCATGATAGTGCTTTGGATGAAGATAAATTGAAGTGCTAGAATTTAAACTTTATGTAAGAACAGTACGTCAGGACTTTAACATACTTAACTGACCAAGGGTTGAGAAATTTGATAGTGTTTCCCTGCGTTAGGTTGAGCCATGGTTTGGAAATGAACTTAGTACGTACAAGAAGTTGAAACTTGAATTAGTTGTTCTGGCATTCCATTATCCAGTTTCCATGGTAAAAATGTCCAATCCACCTTATCGTCAATAGTTTTTGGGATCCCTAAACAGCACCCAAAAAAGTACTAAAATTACAACCCAATCTTATGCTTCAAACAGACCGAGATCAAGATTGATCTTGGGTTTTTAAACCAAGTTTGACAATAACTTTAATCGTATTGAATTGTAATTTATCGTCATGAGATCATAGATTTTCTTGGTTCACAATACAAGGATGGAAGAAAAACCTAGAAGGTAATGTGGCTTTGTCTGATGGCTGCAATTTGCGAATGTACGCTTTGGACAGAATAGCAGATCTCATTACCTCCACCAGTATCCATGGGATTAAGAATGGCATTCTGTGATCAGTTTTTACTAAGAATGCATGAACTGCAATGTCGACTTGCTGATGATTGTTGAGCGGTTAAGCTTTCCGAACAATGATTCGCCTTTCTCTTTTGTATTCAACTTCATCTCTCTGATGCATAATTAACAGAGCTCTTCTAACCTGTCAAATGTGACAATTAAATCAATTAAGAGGCTGCAGCAATTATAAATACACCATTTTTCTAGGGCCATGCTCCTTTGCCGTAGTGTTTATGTACAGCAGCAACAATCCCTTGGGTCCGTTTGGTTAGATACAGAATGATAGAAATATTGGAAAGAGAATTTTCTTGAAAATGAATAATTTCAAACATTATCAGTGAAGAGCTCCATGCCATCTACACTTCTCTCCACATCCTCCAAGAGAGTTTATGAGAAATACGAACTCTTAAAGAATTTTTATCACAAGAAATAGTTATTTTAAGATTTAATATTAAGCTCTAGGATTTAATTTTTAGAAATTTTTGGTGGGAAACTAAGTTCAATTTCAACTTGAATGCTTGCANTGGAAGAAAAACCTAGAAGGTAATGTGGCTTTGTCTGATGGCTGCAATTTGCGAATGTACGCTTTGGACAGAATAGCAGATCTCATTACCTCCACCAGTATCCATGGGATTAAGAATGGCATTCTGTGATCAGTTTTTACTAAGAATGCATGAACTGCAATGTCGACTTGCTGATGATTGTTGAGCGGTTAAGCTTTCCGAACAATGATTCGCCTTTCTCTTTTGTATTCAACTTCATCTCTCTGATGCATAATTAACAGAGCTCTTCTAACCTGTCAAATGTGACAATTAAATCAATTAAGAGGCTGCAGCAATTATAAATACACCATTTTTCTAGGGCCATGCTCCTTTGCCGTAGTGTTTATGTACAGCAGCAACAATCCCTTGGGTCCGTTTGGTTAGATACAGAATGATAGAAATATTGGAAAGAGAACTTTCTTGAAAATGAATAATTTCAAACATTATCAGTGAAGAGCTCCATGCCATCTACACTTCTCTCCACATCCTCCAAGAGAGTTTATGAGAAATACGAACTCTTAAAGAATTTTTATCACAAGAAATAGTTATTTTAAGATTTAATATTAAGCTCTAGGATTTAATTTTTAGAAATTTTTGGTGGGAAACTAAGTTCAATTTCAACTTGAATGCTTGCAAACTTTTGCCCAAGTGGAGTTTAAGCAAGATGCCAAGATCTAAACTCATAAGTTGAGCTCGGCTTAACTAGTCAGCATTAAGTCCACATTAAGCATACTGGAGCTTAGCAAACTTGACTCAATTTACATCCTTAAATTACCACCCCTAGTTGAAGCATAAGGATTTGTGTGTGTTTATGTGTGAGAGAGAGAGAGGGACATTTGAAAAGTGGATTCTTACAATAGAATCATTCATGCCCATTCTGGCAAGTTCATCAATCAACCGTCTCTCTGATATGTGGCTTCCGATTCCCATTCTTCTTTTTATTTGGGTTTCTGCGTGCTGTATTCATGGCAAGAGCATAACTTAAAGCTACAATGACGTGGTATAATACAACAAAAAATAAACGAGGTCTGGAATTCTAGTTATCAGAATCAAACCTTAATCTCATTCGCCATCTCAGGAGTAAGATTGATATGTTGATTTATACCAGAGCGTGCTGCATCCATTGTAGAATTGTTGAAGAGCCTTATAGCTTCCAAAACATGGTTATCATTCGCAGTATGGGACCTAAACTCGGTGCACAAAAGTTAATATACGGCTAATCTTCTATTACTTCAAAACTATGCACAACAAGAAATTAAAGAAGATGCGTGTGATTTACAGAAACCAGTTCTAGTCATATGAATCTTGTGGATTCACGGCATTCCTCTACATCCACCATCAGGGGTGTCAACTCTGACCCATTGACACGAATTTAACACGAACGATTGTAAAATTGAAATGCATAATAATAAGTAATTTAGACTAATATTTAATACTTAAAACATACTAAATAGACTTTTTTTCGTATGTCTTGACACGAACACAACACAAATAACAATGACACGAACACAACACAAATAAAACGACATGTGGGTCACACAAACACGACACAATTGACGCCCCTACATGATGGTACCGACGTAAATCCTGGGGATGGCTCAAAGGATTGACAAGGCTTGATCCTGTAACTATAACCTATCAAGCTGGAACACATGCCATCCAACCAACGCCTTAGGGCTAATTTGGTGGATAACTCCAGACATGATTTAATACCTAATTCTTCTGGGGGGCATGCATTCTTAATCAGAACAGTACATCTTGAACCTTCTTGCCTTCACAGTTAGCTAATGTGGTAAAGTAAATAGCCTAAATTTGGATATTTCTGGTTAGCTATTGCAAGAATCAACGCTAATGTCGAAAGTTAGCATACTCAAATAGGCCATCAGAAGCATTAAAAGTGATTCTTACATTTGATTTTGCTCACCATGATACTTAATTTTGTTAATTTTTAACCTGGCTGCCAAGTGGGAGCCACATAATTGTGAAATTAACTACCTTGCACATTTCGAATGTTATCTTGACAGAGCTTTGATCACTCAGACTCTTATAATCAGAATTCTACTAGCCTTCACAGAATAAGGATAGAACCTATATATGGCCTCCAAAAAGCGAAATGGAAACAGAAAGCATCAACGTTCAATGAAGATAAACCTTGTCCACTAACTTACAGTCTCATTTTTGCAAGTGCCTCACTCAACCTCACTACAGCTTCCAGCTGCCTCACGGTGATCGGTATTGCAGCAGCCTCCCCAGTTTCATTTGCCTGCCGTCTCATGTCCTATCAAATGACCAGCATAAAATGAATGACTTTCGATTAGCAGAATAGATAATAAATTCGTACAAACTCCAACAATGGCCATCTTAAACATTGTAAACCAAAAGCAAAATCCAGTTTGGTTTCCTGAGTAATTCTTCACCTTATTCAGATTAACCAAAAATGAGTCAATTTCTGTTTTGCTGAGTGATAACGACACCATCACATAAAGTAGATATAAACCACTTGGAACCCCTATATAGGAACTCCAAATGAATGCCATTTGCGCTACAAGGCAGCAGTAATGAAGCCAAACTAAGTAGCAGAATACCCATTAGATAAGTTTAGAAGGAAAAACACCTGGAGTAGAGTGGTATTGAATATCTCAAGCTATTTCAAAAAATAGCAGAGCTCTTGAAACATGGTAAACCTTAACGTGCTTTATGTTACATCAAGATGTTTACACATCTATGGGACATATTAGTCCATTACAGACTTTATAGTTGATTTGAAAGTATAGATTTTTATTAATTGATACTTATTTAGATAATGCTTCTTGAAGTCACTAAAAAAGGGTTGACAAAATAGTAATAACGAGCATCATATGTATTTTTCGTCGTATTATAGTCCCTAGTCACTCTCAACTTTGGTGCTCCTGTCTCCCCCAGTTTTCTATAGCTATGTCAACCCATTCTGAAAAGGACTAAAAAATTTATGACATTGAATAAATCATGTATGCTATATAGATTCAAACTAGAGGAGGTATCTGATATTTCTCAGTAATATGAGCCAGTCCAAAAATACCTGTCTAATTTTGACATAGCTCTCCTGCAGCATGGTGGCAGCAGAATCTGATAGACGGGGGTGACATACAGTTCGACAGTAATGTATATACCTGCACACATGCAACTCAACAATTCAGCATCCAACTGATAATTGGCAAATGCAGCCATGCACAGAATATAACATTACAGAATTTCACTGGCGGGTGGGAGAAGAGAGAGAGAGAGAAACCTTTTCAGCCAGTTATCTTCTATATAGGTTCTAGTTTCACCATTGGCTGCATGAGCAGATGCATGAAGTTTGATGATATGACTGGCAATATTCTGTGAAGGGAATACATCTCATTAAGTTGCTGCACATTTAGGGCCATTTGGAAACCCTACGATGAAAAATTATTCTACTTTCCATGAATTTAGTTGAATGAGCCCTTCCGCTAAAATGTATGACAACTTATTTAGAATCCCCACAACACAAAAATCTAGTTAGTTGACTATTCTTTTGCTAATACCTTTATTATTTCTAGTACTCCCAGAATAAAGATGCTTCAGGCAGAGAATGCAATAGCTACTCATGACTTATTTATGCAGCAGATAATGCATTTATAGTGGATCAAGTAGAGTCATTATAATCATTTTTTTCTTTCATTTCCTTGCAGAGTCCAAATGACACCTTAGGGAAAACACCAACTGAAAATGATAAAAACTTATGTACCTTGTCTTGACTGTACATCCTGACATCTTTCACAATGAAAATTAGATCAAATCTCGATAGAATTGTCGTCTGCAAATCAATGTTATCCTGAGCAGTCTGCAAAGTAAGTATTTTGTTAGTTGCTCAGTTACAATATCTCATGAATGAATTATAGTCCACAAGCTCGGAAACATAAAAGGGATAAGCAAAAAGAGTTATGGACCTTGAGATCATCGTAACGTCCTGATGGAGGGTTAGCTGCTGCTAGCACAGAGGTTCTAGAATTGAGAACAGTTGTTATTCCAGCTTTGGCAATGGAAATGGTTTGCTGCTCCATGGCTTCATGAATTGCAACTCTGGGCCACGTGTAAACTCTTGAGAACTCCAGTAACAAAACAGACGAAGATAGAGGGCCATCAAAATCTAATTCTAGTTCAGGTTACCTGTCTTCTGCCCTCATTTTGTCAAATTCATCTATGCAGACGACACCTCCATCAGCCAAAACCATGGCTCCTCCTTCTAGATAAAACTCCCGCTGAATTGCATAAAGGATTAATTTATAGGCACAAAATTTTTTATCGCAATAAATGGAATCACATTTCATCAGACAGACCTCCAAAGCAACGCGAAAATAGAGATACAAACACCATCTGTTAAACACTTCAGACAAATAGACAAACTTACTGAGCTATTATCTCGAATCACAGAAGCTGTAAGACCAGCGGCTGATGAGCCTTTCCCAGAAGTATATACTGCTACGGGAGCTGTCTTCTCGACGAACTTGAGGAACTAGTAAAATTACAACCAAAATAATGTGAGGAATAATTAATCATCATAGTAATCAAAGCAAGAGCACAGACTTTCTTGAGTCCTAGGTAAGTTTCGTTCTCTCACCAAGCCTATATGAAACAGCTTGAAGCAAAGTTAAAGAATTCTTCGATTAAAACAGTGGCATAAAAGAGTGCAGCAAGCAGCTGAACATACGACTTCATGGGTCATAAATCACAACCAAACTATAAAAAAAAAAAGATCACCTGTGATTTAGCAGTAGAGGGGTCCCCCAAGAGCAATACATTAATGTCACCTCTTAATTTCACACCATCGGGCAAAATCTGTAATAGCAGAGAAAGTATTATGACAAAAGTTAATATATATCAACGCTACAAGACACCTTACGGCATACCTTCCTCGATCCGCCAAATAAAAGACAAGCCACAGCCTTCTTCACATCATCGTGGCCAAATATAGAGGGAGCAATCTTGGAGCATATGTTTTCATAGGCATTATTATCTGATGCAAACTTTTTGAATTCTTCTATCTGCATATTAGCAAAATTCTGTTAAAGAACAACATACAGAAAAGAAGAAAACCTTTAATTTGTACAATAATTATTAAATGGAACATAACTGAATGGATAAACCAGCCACCAAGGGTTTACAACAAGAAAAAAACCTCATTATTGCTAGTACAATTGATAAACCAACAAAAGTCGAAACAGATTATTTCTTCCCCAAATGATCCACCCTAAATCAGAATTCTGCTTGAATTCATAATCTTCTTATCTGACACTGTTGAGCACATAAGAAAGACCACGTTGCTAAAATAAATTTTTCACTTATTTATAAACATTTGAAATTCAAACGTAAATTGAAATCTCCACCCCAAAGACACAACCTGTTCGGAAAAAAAAAAACCTCACAGATTCCATTGCATGAGAATGAATTCTTGGTAACCGGCATTACTGATTTCTGGAAAACTTGAAAATTTACCTCATCTACGGTGAAGTTGGCAGGACCCCTAGAATTAGCCTCATTAGTCTCCTCTATTCCAACAACTCTAACATAAGGCTGTCTAACTGCAACTGCACCTTTGTGACTGCATAAGAACCCAAGTTGAAAATAAACATTAAGTTCAAATATCCAATAATAGTTCTGGATATTAATTAACTAAGGTGCTAGTCAACAGATGCATTAAGTTAACTCTTACGATGTGGATGAATTCGCAGCTTGAAATATACTGTAGATCCCCATTATGGTCAATCTTGTGCCAGGTACAATTGTTTGCACTAGATGACGATCAATGGATAAAAGCATGTTTCTAGGTAGCTCCCCAGTAGGGACATCCTTCCATTTCCAATTAAGAAACATGAGATTAACAAATGAAGATAACAAAAATCTACAGCAACAAAAAAGATAGCAACTTAACATCAAACTTCTTTTCGTGTGTCAAAAACTCTTACCTCAGGATTCTCCTGCAACTTGAGGGTCTGCTGGTCGACATACTTGCTTTTATCCGGTACGACAATCCATGGATCAATAGGACATGGTTCCTCCCCAGGCTACAAATTTTCCAATCATTTGCACTACGTTCAATGAATAAAACCAAACCACAAGAATTTAAAATAATGGATTTGAGATAAACCTGGGGCATGTGATCACAGGAACGTGGCACAACCGCCCCTCCAAGCCCAGGACGGCATGGAACAAGCTTCACATTCTTACAATTCTTACACAACAATGTCACATAAGTTGCCTTTGCCTTAGTTCTTGATGCAGCAATAGTAATCCCAGATATCTTAACCAATTTTGATATGTAATGTGCCTACAATTAACCAGGAAAAGCTAAATACCTATAAAACCAACAAAGTTTAGATCCAAAAAAAAAGCAAAAGAAACTTTCAGTTTTAACAAACTAACCCCAAGCAATCGCATTGACAATGAATCTTGTTCTGACTTCAACAAAATCTGCACCTCCCCGGTCTCTGGCTCCTCCAGTTCACCTGTATCTCCAATAACTCTTGATCTCAAACTTGCAAGAACTTCAGTCGCCGCAGTTTCAAACTAACATAAAACACAGAAAAAAATCTCAATCCTCATTCTACATCGTGTAACATTAAAGTAACCAATGCCATAGGTATAGGCTATAGCTTTATTTTATGATATACATGTATTTTATGATATAAACATATATAACCATCACCAGAATCATGTCTACTCCATGCTATATACACATTATACAAACATTAATAAAATCCCAAAGAAAATATTTTTCATCCCAGTATTGACTGCAGACCATAATATATACATCTCAGATAAGGATATAAAAAAATCCCATCAATACACATATTTGAGACACTAACCAAAATTTCTGAAAACCCTAATACCAATAACATACAAGATTCTATATCCGATCAATCATGTAAAATAACCCATGATTTATGTAAAACGAAAAATCCCATAAATGATCTCAGAATCACAAATATATACAAACATCCACTCAGGATTTGGTTGTTTGAGGATATACACGCCTATAAATGCAAGCGATTATATAGCAATTTACCAGGGGCAGGTAATCGGCGGGGTTCTCCCGGAGCAGTTTGCCGAGATCTTCTTGATCTTTGTCGTACTTGAGGAGGTCTGCGAGGTTGACGAGGAGGTATTTAGGGTTTTGAAGCAAAGCTTCTCTGTACGGGAACACATTTTTGCTTTCGAAATTTCTAATGAACTCTTTGAACTTCCGGAGAATCGTGTGCCGACTCACCCCCTGTTCCGGGCCTCCGCCGCCGCCGCCTCCGCCGTGGGGGAACTGAGCTTGGTCACTGTAGAAGATTTCTCCTTCATCCCAACCAGACATCTCTCTCTCTCTCTCTCAAAGGGGTTCTGAGTAGGGGGAGTCTCTCTCTCTCTCTCCTCGCTCCCTCTATCTATGTGGTGGTGATTTGGCGGGAAGGATTTGGCGGGAAATGGGTGTGGAGTGTGGACAAATGGTTTGATCTTTTTCCTTTTTTAATTTTTTGAGAAATTACGCCGACATCCGTTAAAGTTTCTAATAAATATAGAAACACCTCTTTGTGATTTTGAAATACCCTTATCACTCATCAATTGTGGTCAATTAACCTAAATAAGTATGTCAATCAATTGAATTTTGATCCAAATTTAAATTTGTTTATTCAGATATGGATTAAATTTTCGAGAGATTATTAGAATATAAATTTGTTTTACTATATTTTAGGAATAAATATTTGATCCAAACTGAAATATCTATCTAATATTACAACTAAAATTCTCAATTTATAAAAACATAACAATAGTAAATATTGTTCTAAATTTTATCTACTTCGATCCAATGGTATACAATTCACCAAAAAAAAAACTCATTCAAAAACATCTTTTTCTCTACACGCCCTCTCTAATGTTAGACAACTTAATTAATACACTATTCAATGCTAGACAATGGTTCAATAATAGAAAACCCAAGATTCATAAATTTAATGAATCAATGATCAAATTTACCATAACACAAGAATACTTGTAAAAAAAGATCCTAAGCCTGGGGAAATTTTAAGTGCCAAAGTGAACATCCAAGTAAACTAACGTGGCAGCAAAATGCATCACTCTTCAGTCTTAACATTCGTATTCATCATCGTCCTCATATTCACATAAGTTGCTTTGAAACTTGCTCAGCTCACCTTTACCATCATCTTTGAAAAACTCCAAACCATATTTGATGTCTCTGTGTTTTACCAAAAGCCAGCGCAGTAATCGGTCTTCCTTGTTCAGGTAAAGCAACTCATGGTTGAAATTGGGTGGTGTTATCATTGTCATCTGCATCACTTCGCCCAGTATAACATGAAATATGTCGTTACTCGAGCAAAAGTAAAACAAACTTTCCTTGGCCTTTGTCGAAAAGGAAACAGACTTAAAAGCATCAGAATAGCATAAAAATCACAAAATTTCAGAAACACTCGATTGGAGATTTGATTACCACCACAATGGGGAGGGTATTTCTCAGAGTCCGAGTTTTTAGAGCTATTCTTATGGAGTGTGCTCATGGTACTTCCTTTCTTGTCTAATCTCATGCAAATGCTTCTTATGGACTGTACTCACAGTAATGCACATCCCTAAGTCTGTCAAAACTATTTCTTTTATATTTAGTTTTATTCATAACCCTCGGCCCCATTCAGATCCACATAAAGGACAATTTATTCTACAAAAAAAGGTTGAACCTTCTACTAAAAACAGATGATAAAGATATAGAACTATAATAGAGTAATCAGATGAGTTTCAGCAAAGCTCAAACTAATTTGACAGAGAGAAAGTTCCAACTAACTCCTGTCCTGTCTCTTCCAACACAGCATAGATACCTTCTCGAAAGAAGGAAGAATGGAGAATCATACTGCCATCGATTAGACTCCCTTTGTGTTTCTTTTTTGGATCAACTATAAAAAAAAAAAAAATAAAAAATTATTACACTAAGGCCTTACTGTCTTCATACAGAACATGATGATCCCGGAAGTAAGTCCACTTGCCTAAAGATCCACAGAAATATATTTAGGGCATTTTATCCACATCATGTCATTTCTGAAAGATCATGGGGTTGCCATGAAAAAATAAGGGGAGTCAATGTAATTTACCCTTTTTGTGTTAACTCTCAACTTTTCTTCTTGTTATTAAATGAGATTAGCATTAGTCAAAATGAAAACATGGATTGTCCTCAATTCATAATTTTCAAAGCATTGCAACAAAAGTTGGTATAAAACTGACTCCATTCTAGAAAAGGATCATGGTCAATGGAGAGAGAACATGGGATTAGGGGCAAAAATGGAGAGAGAAGGAGATAATTGGCAGTTTCATCATTTCCTTTCCTTGGAAATAGTAATGGGCACAAGAAGGACTTTATGGGTCCGTTTGATCAAGAAAAAAAAAATTGAAAGAAAGTGAAGTGAAAAAAAAATAATGATAGAACATATATTTTTATACATGTATTTGGTTAGAATGAAAAATTTATCGAAAAAATTTAAAAAAATTTTCTTCTATTATTTGAAAGAAATAAAAGTTATAATAAATTTTTTATAATTATCTAAATTACCCTTAATTATATTAAATTAGTCTAAAAAAAATATGTAATTATAATTGAAAGTTAATTTTTTTTTTAAAAATGGCTTGAAACTTAATTTTAAGACAATCATCAATATAAAGGTCTTTAGGCTAAATTATCTGATTAATCAAATTTATACCAAAATTTTTAAAATTAATAGCCAATAAAATATATTAAGAAAAATAAGAACAAAATATGAAATTAGTTATAGATCATAACTTTCTTGCATTACTTTGTGTTTTTTACAAGAAAAAAAAGTTGTTTATTTGTGAGAAAATTCAAACATGAAAGAAAATTATTTTTTCATTATTTTCCTTTTCATGCTAATTAAACACGTAAAAATTTTTAAAAAAAATTATTTCTTGTATTTTTTATCATTATACGGCTAAACAAACGAATCCTACGAGGGCACGAGAAGGGCTTTATTCCCCTCGATAGCCTACATACAAATCACTACAAAGAGGTTATAAATTCAGTTCAAAAAATATAAACAACAGGGCAAAGTGATTTTATCCGAGCAAAAGTAACTACTTGTAGCTTACAAATTGGTCAGCAACTNCAGTTCAAAAAATATAAACAACAGGGCAAAGTGATTTTATCCGAGCAAAAGTAACTACTTGTAGCTTACAAATTGGTCAGCAACTACGAGGAAACCAAGCCCTTAAAATTTTTAACATCTTCTCAAAAAGGTACTCAAATTTATCCAATTCGGGACGCAGCCGTATGACACGAGTGTATCCTTTGAACTCACGGAGCGAGACCCTAAAAAAGGTGCAATAAAAAAAATGCAAGAATCTATGAAGAATGGTAAACTCTGAAACAAAAAATGGAAACATGGCCGATAAAGGTGGACACTTGGGCGCATACATTTCACGTCCTCATGAATTTTATTGCTAATAGAGAAAACCAAAAAAGAAATTGGTAAAAATGGAATGTAAATATTTCTTCAACGCCTAAAGAATATCCATCCTCCGCCTTACATTTACTTCTACAAGTTTACGTTAAAGCTA
The DNA here is from genome assembly GCA_963454935.2 of Ilex paraguariensis. Classification (NCBI taxonomy): domain Eukaryota; kingdom Viridiplantae; phylum Streptophyta; class Magnoliopsida; order Aquifoliales; family Aquifoliaceae; genus Ilex; species Ilex paraguariensis. Next base: position 177,113 of record CAUOFW020007046.1, read on the forward strand.
CTCCCTTTTCTTTTCTTCAATTTCCTTTTTGTTTTCTAGTTTCCTATGACAAAGGTGTCCAGACGTCTAGCACCATCCCCGGCTACTCCTCCAGATACTTTATCCAACGCACTAGAGCCATTCACCAATGTCTGTGAGGACATACCCAAATAGATTCAAATTCAAACTCGAGACCTCTAGCAGGCCCATACCAATGTCTGTGAGGACATACCCAAATCGATTCAAATTCAAACTTAAGACCTCTAGCATTTTAAAGAGGACGCCTGGCCATCTTGTCTACCCATTGGGTTCTTTCTTTCAATTTTTTTCCTCCTTCCTGACAGATTACAAAGCACCACCATATCAGAGAAAACATAAACAGTCTCAAATAAATTATACAAATACAATCTGCAATCATAGCATAGCATAGGGGTGAAGGGATAGCCTGGATGAACCATAAACTCAATCTTCCTGTGTTCTACTCCCCCTAACAACAACCAAGTTTAACTGACATTAGTGGGTGATGGTCCATAACCAGGTTTACTTTGGGGGTGGGATGAAAAAAAAAATTCTTACAAATACTTACTATAAGTAACACAACCCACACTATAAATTTCACATTCATTTAAACCCAGATTCAAAAATCCACATTATACAAACAGTAGCAAGCAAAAATCAGTACAAAAACGAAATACAGAAAAATTCTCATTACAAATTGAAATTAACTAAATTAACAAAATTTACCTGATAGTATTTGCCATCCAGCCAGGGGCAGAGCCAGACATATTCTCCAGTGGGAGCAATTTAAATTATATTAATATTAAAATTTAAAATATTCACAAAAGTATAGTTTTATTAATAGAACACCAATTAAATACGTAATTCATATACATGAGCGATATACAAAATGAG
>CAUOFW020007046.1:187254-198859 GCA_963454935.2 Ilex paraguariensis
ACTTGATATTTGGGTTTCTTGCGGTTTGTTCTTGGAGATTTGGTTCACTTATTTTGTGAGGTATTTTCCTCTTGTGATTTACACCTTGGTGTGTTTGTAAGGCTTATGCCTTTTGGCCACTTTGTAATCTGATTTGGTGATAGTGGAAGAAACTGACCTACCGGTCGTCGTGGATGTACCTCAAGTTATTTGAGGGAACCACGTAAATCTTGTGTGCTTATTTATTTTCTGTTATTTTATTTATATTGCTTCCATTGATTTACACTTGTGGGAAAACCTATTTTCCCAACATATAGTGCCCACTTGTGCAACCTGATTGCGGCACTCCTATATTATCTATTTTCATAGGAGTATAAAGGAGCATTTGCTTGGTGAAGTACACGTCATTTTCCATTTCTACTTATCTTGTAAGCTAAACTTCATTTTCTATTTCTATATTTTCATTAGACGTTTTAAACACAATTGGTTTCAAGCCTTTTTACACCCTGCCTCTCCAATCTGCAGTTTTGATGAAATCCTAATAGAGGAATTTGTACTGAAGTTTCTTGTATCTTTCTTAAGTTTGGCATTTGTATATCTATGGACTCGATCATTTTAGTGCACTTCCTTACTTATCTTCATCATTATTGACCAACCTTATGAAGTCTTAGAACAGAAATACTTCTAAATTTTAGCTTCAGTTTGTCTGTCATAAGGTGCAGGCAGGCTGCTCTCCTCGGTCATAAGACTCGTAACACATCCAAAGAAACCAACTTACATTGGAGGTTGTATAGAATGGAAGATAAATGTTGATGGAAAGTCCCCATTCCTTTTTACATTAGATTAAAATTTGAAAGTTTCTTGTTTATCTTGGATTTAAGTTCATATTGTTATCCTAGCTTTATAATTCTGAAACTGTGGGTTGTATATAACGCAAGTAAACTTGCAATATTGGTGGCAACGAGGAAGAGTTTGCAAAATTGGCTTGTCTACTACATATTCATTTTTTGTTGATCTTGAATTCACTTCATGCTTTTGTTGATTTTCTTGACTAGTATAATTGGAAGCATTGGTTTTTTGCTAGATGATTATGGGGTTTGGTTTGAATTGAATTAGGTTGGTTTTGTTTGAGAGATCTCATTGTTTAATTGGGCTTTGGTTTAAATTGATTTGTTCCTTTTGGTATGATATTGAATTTGGTGTTATTGAATTGCATTAGATTTTATTGAATTGCCTTTGAATTGAGTTTTCTTGCATTGGGTTTGCTGGACTTAGAGATTGTCTACAAGTTATATAAAGTCAAGGATGGTTGATGGTTGATCTGTAGGAGTTGAACATTGTTTGTCTCATCTTATACGCATTACACATGGATCCATTCTAACATAATGCGTATTTCACCAATCTCATGCATGAAGGAACAAATATAACCGTTGAAAAACTCAAATTTTAAAATTTTGAATTTCGTAACCGTTTTTAAATATGACCATTATTAATAAAAATAAAAATTTTAAAATTTTAATGATGTGGCGTAACACGTAAGCACGTGATGTCATCAATATGGTGATGACGTGACATACTACATAGTATTTTAGATTTTATTATTAAAAATTAGTTAAAGTTAGTTGAAGTGATGAACTAAAATAAATAACGTTATTAGAGTGAATTTGAAAAAGTAATTAACTAAAGTAAATAATATAATATTTAAATATATTTTGAGTAATTATTTTTAATTGATACTCTTAATACCATACCCCAACTGAACAGTCCCAAATGACTTCAAATCAGAGAGTAATCCTTTTTCCCTGTACACATGTTTTCCGACCCGAGACACCAAGTCCATCAAAGCCTCCTTCTTCACATGGGGTTTCAGCAAAAGCATACACTCATAAAGAGGCATCTTCTTCTTCCTCTAACCTTGGTTCTGGGTTCAATTCATTGGTTGGAATACACTAAAACTCTGTACTTTCTTGGGTTTTGGTAGATGGTTGCTTACATCTCGTCCGAAGGGTGGACTTAAAAGGGTCCCAGAGTATCGACTCAAATTTTTAATCAAATTTAAATTAATATTCAAGTAAAAAATTTAATTTGATATAAAAGATTTCAATAGACAAACTCAAATTTAAAAAAAAAAAGATTCAAATTTAAATGAGGATGAGATTCAAAATTTTAATCTCACCATTAAAGAATTGAGTTTCCTTGATTTGAATAATAAAATAATTTTTTTTTAATTTGGTATAAGTTGAATCAAGGGTTGGAACAATTTTTTTTTGAATTTTTTTATTTAAATTTAAATTTGAGTTTAAATTTGAACGAGGGTCAAGAGATGTCCTAATAAATCATTGGGCTTGTTTGGGATGGTTCAAATTTCGGGCAAATTACCATCCGTAACCCGGTCTCACTAGGCCCGAATACTGTTTAAAGATAATCATGTTAAAATTAGGCAATGAGCAAATCCTTTAATCATGGAGGAGTCAGTTACGACTTTATAGAGGCATGTACTTTTGGCAATGTTAACAGAACTGGAATAGATATCGAACTGGTAGAGGAATTGGGTCAATAGTACACTGGTTTAATTATTGGGTCAATTGATCAGACCGGTCTTATAATAAAAAAATAAAATATAATAGTTTTATTAAAAAATTCATAATCACAATAAAAAAATAAATAATGTAATTTGTGTGTGGTGTACTAAAGTGTACTGGGTAATGGGTATTGTCGATTATTGTGTGTGCATGTAGAAAAAGAGAGAGAAAAAGACAATACTCGTTACCCAACATCTCTTAGAGCATCTCCAACGTCCTTCACTATTCCTTCCTTTTAATTGTTTTGGCGCGCAACCCTAAAAAATTTAGCTCCAACGCCCTAGCTATTCATCTTACCAAAATCTAGGAAGTTAAATTTGCTCGCCAAATCTGGAGAGAAGAAACTGCTCGCAGTTGCTGTTACTCCTTCCTGCGGCTACTCTTTTCTGCTGTTACTCCTTACTGATCCTTCCTGCTGATCCTTGTTGTTGCTGTGAACCAGGTATTCATCTTCCCCTTCTCTTGCTCCTCTGCTGCTGCCTTGATCCTTCCTGCTGATCCTTGCGAAGAAATTTAGCACTTTCCTGTTTTTTTGTTGTTTGTTTCTTGAATTTGGGTTATGTGTTTTAATTACTTTGAGCAATAGAGTGTTTCTTTGGCACTACCTAAAAGTGAAAAAATAGATTTTTGCTCTGTTTTCTTTTGTGTCTTGAATATGGATTTTGAGTCTCCTTTGTGTTGATTAATTGGTTTTTATTTGGTGCTATTTTATTTTTGATTCTTTTTTGTGAAAATGTGTTAGAGAAATTTTTGTATTCTATCTCACTGATGAGTATTTACGTTTTTTGGGTTTAGGGGTTACTACTACTTTGAGGGTTTTGGATTGTTATGAATATTGATTGAGAAAACCCTTGATAGGATTTGTTGTGGTTGATTGAATGGGGGGTTTTGAGGCAGTTTAGAGGAGCTGGAGGTGTTATTGTCTTTTGGGTTTAATTTGTGGTGTTGTGAGTACAACATGCTTTTGGAATTTGTTTATTTTGTTGTTCTTAAATTTACATAGATCATAGAAATTAGAATCCTATTGCATACTTCCTTTTGCCTACTTGAACAAGCTGAATTTAACCAATCCAAAGTCACCTTATAGGTTAGTTCAATTACATGGGAAATTGCAATGCTCCATCTTCAAATTGCATAATGATTGATGCATGTATAGGAGTGATTGTGAACTGCAGTGCTCTATCTTTAACTGCAATGTTGTTTTGCTACCCCTCCCTGTTGTTTTGTTTCTTGAACTGCGGTGCTGTTTTGCTCCCTGTTTTGTTGCCAGAAACTTGACATGAATAATATATGTTTTGGGTTGAATTTTAGGCATTACGTATGGAACCATTGAACATGAATATTACTTCACCAATCTCTTGAACGACGGAACAAATCTAGATGAGTTTAATAGTCAATCAGTAGACCAAGTAAGTCATTCTTCACCAATATCACCTCAAATAGAATCCACCACAAAAAAGGTTCGAGGCGGCAACTTTACAATTGAGGAGGGCTTAGTTTTAATCTCGGGTCGACTTAATATTAGCGTGGATGTCATGCATGGAAATGAGCAAAAATCTAAAATATATTGGCGAAGGGTTTGAGAGTATTTCAACGAATACAAACCTCAGTCAGATTGTAATTGCAATCAAATTTCTTTCATGAATCGTTGGTCGACAATTCAACTAGCCACCAATAAATTTTGTGTCTGCTTTAACTAAATTGAAAGGTTGAATCAAAGTGGTATAACTGAGAAAGACAAGGTATGAGTGCATTTTAATTACAAGTGTGAAAATAGAGTATTTTTCTTTTATGATACATAGTATTATTGTACAATTTTTAGGCCTGTGATGCATAGAAGGTGTACAAGGAACTGCATAAATGCTATTTTTCATTTGAACATTGATGGAATTAGTTACGATATCAATCAAAATAGATGGAGGATTCTCAGTCTACGAAGCAAAAAACAAAATGTGGTGCAACTCCTAGCAACTCTAATCCTTCAATACCAGAATCGGTAAACATAGGAGATGATAGTGGGGGTTTGGAGTGGCCAATTGGAAGGAGGACTGCAAAAGAATGAACAAAAAAGTCAAAGTGCAAATTCTCTAAATGTAATAATTCAAGTTCAACCTCTTTCGTGAAAATGTTTCAAGAAATAAAAGAGGAGAAAAAGATGTTTGACGGATACGAAAGTCAAATTCATGGAAAAATCATTTCTTTAAGAACAGGAGAGACTGGTTCGTGATAAAGAGAAGATACAACTCAAGCGAATGAATGAGGAACAGAGAATAATGTTGATGAACATGAGTGTCATGCCTCCAATTCAAACTGAATATTTTAAGTGTCGCTGGATGGAAATCATGGGAAAGAAAATGTTGTTCTTTCTTATTTATAGACTAACAATTTTTGAGTAGTAGTACAACAAACAAGTACTATAATATTATGCATGTTTAAATATTTGTAAAATTCGTAGCATATTACCGCCTAAAACTGAAGCAATTTGGAGTCTCGAATGAGTGTCTCTGTCTCGAATGCGATGTTGAGGATGAATAAATTGAAGCAGTTCTGAACTCTGTTCGGATATCAATGTAGGAGTAGAAATTTCATTTGATGCATCATAACTAAAGTCCATTTTATTACCGTCCCTCTCATTCTCGACAATCATGTTATACAATATTATGCACGTCTTCATAATATCCTTAAGCACTTCAAATTTTCAAAAACGTGCTAGTCCACAAACTATAGCAAATCATGCTTTGAGCACTCCAAAAGCTCTCTCAACATCCTTTCTAGCTGACTTTTGAGTTTGTGCAAAATGTATTTGCTTATTGTCTCTTGGAGATGGAATTATTTTGACAAACGTGGCCTACTTTGGATATATACCATCAGCAAGATAATATTACATAGTATAATCGTTTTTATGGATAGAGTAATTGATTGGAGGAGCCCTATCTTCCGAAAGAAGAGTAAAAACAGAAGAGTGTTCTAGCACATTTATATCATTGTGGGATCCAGGTAACGCAAAAAAGGCATGTCAAATCCATAGATCATATGAAGCCACCACATCTAAAATAATTGTTAGTTTATGAACGTGACCAGAGTACACATCTTTTCATGTTGTTAGACAATTTTTTCATCTCTAATGCATGCAGTCATTGCTACCTAGCATCCCAGAAAATCTACGTTTCTCACCGATTGCTAATAATCTAGCAATGTCTGCGTTGTTTGGTGACCTAAGATACTGATCAAAATAAATTGTTACTATGGTCGATACAAATCTTTGCAGACTTTTTATTTGGTGCTTTTGTTGATCCTCATATAATCATCAACAACATCTGCTACAACTCCATAGGCAAACATTCTTATAATGACAGCCATTTTTTGAAGGGGAGACAAGCCAATATTCCCAATAGCATTCCTTTTTTTGGATAGAATACGAACGAAAAGAGATTGATTCATTCGAAACCCCTTTCAAAATAAATTTGGGGGATAGGTAGGCGATTCAACAAAATAATCGCGATAAAATCTCTCATACCCTTCAACTCGATTGTGAAAAATAAGAAAATGACCTTAAATAGAACCACGACGTATTACACAGCTGTTCTCAGTATTGAGTTTTTCCATTGTCATAGTAGCAACTAGCAACATCTCTAACCCATCATCGAAGTCAGAATCATCTTCAATTTACCATCATGAGCCATAGCAAAGAAATATGAGTGCAATACCAGTAAAATAAATTTGAGATATATGACAATGAGAAGGGAGAGGTACTATTTATACATTTTCAAAAATATTACTGTTGTAAATATGACTGTTGAAAATATGACAATTGTAAATATGACTGTTGAAAATTTAAAAATTNTCAGTAAAATAAATTTGAAATATATGACAATGAGAAGAGAGAGGTACTATTTATACATTTTCAAAAATATTACTGTTGTAAATATGACTGTTGAAAATATGATAATTGTAAATATGGCTGTTGAAAATATGACCGTTGAAATTTAAAAATTTGAAGACATGGCACGACACATCATCATGCACCGTCATCATTATGGCACTTACGTGTTATGCCACGTGACATTTTTGAATTATATTATTGAAAGTTAATTAAAGTTAGTTGAAATAGTTAACTAAAATAGAGAGCGTGATTGAAATGAATTTAAAAAAGTAGCTAGTTAAAATAGAAAATTTAATATTTAAATATATTTTGAGTAGCTATTTTGCTGAGTATGGTTGGAGATGCTCTTACTCTATTATCAATTGTGAGTGTGTGTCTGCGTGGAGAGAGAGATAGAGATGAGAAGAAAATGTCTTACGTTCGAGACTTTGAGATGATCTAGATTTGTGGTGTCTGTGCCGTTGTTCGAGAGCTCGATCTGGAAAAGACAAAGAAGACAGAGTGGAGGAAGTTTGGTGTTCGAGATTTAGATATGTGGTGTGGAGTTGTGTGCCGCTGGTCGAGTGCTTGATTTGGGGAAAATGAAGGCTGTTCGAGTGCTTGATTTGGAGAAGACGGAGGTTGGTTTTGAACCGCCAATTTTTTAATCTTCGATTCACCGGTTTTTGGTCTAAATCGGCCGGTTTTCTTGTTTTCCAATGGTCCAATTACCCAAACGGTCTTTTTAGTAAACCGGACCGTTAAAGGTCCTGATTCACCGGTCCGACCAACCGACCTGGGCTAATTCTGATAACACTGGTTCTTAGAAATTAGGTGGCTTAGACTTGCGACCCCTTTTGTGAACATTCGTCCCACTAACTGACAGGAACCTTGCATTCTTCTCCGATTGGGCTCTCGCGTGGCTGAGATCCAATTAGATCAATTAGCGACCAATTTATGGAACAAGGAGTAAAACAAAGGCCAGGTTTTTTTATCTTGGCCGAAGTCAGTGTTGTATTCTTGTCCTTGATTAACAGGCTATATCAAAAAAAAATTATTTTTAACACAGGCCATTTATTACATAGGTGATATAAGTTATCATGTTATCCATTTATTAAATTGGCCCTAGTTCCACATATCAACTGGATTGCATCAGTCACACAAAATAATTTACATATAATTAAAAAACATGGGTTCGATGAATTCATGTTAAGAGTTATATTACTCATATTTATGTTTGCATCAAGTAGGTTGAATTCCAAAATCCACAGCAGACTTATTAAATATGTCACATTAGCACGACACGATTAACAAATCATTTAATCTCTAACACAAACTTATTATATTTGCCTCATATTAAAGGATCGTCTCATAAATTATTACCCTTACAGTAAATTTAACTCAATGTTTGACTTGTAGCAATACGGTCTAGTTTTATGAAGTTGAATGTTCTTAAAATGAAAGTATAATTGATAACTTGCATTTGCCTGAAAGCAACGGGGACATATAAAAATACAAATTGTGAAAATATTATAAAGTTAAAACAACAAGAAGAAGAAGAAGAAGAAGAAAAAAAACACACAAGAAGAACAACAGTAATAACATCAATTACATTATGCCCCATTCAACAGCTAGTGCTACTTTCTGATGAACTGTCAATAGTTTTTGGTGATGAAGTACCTATCTTTCTTCTGGAGTTTGCTACTTCAGTGGTAGACATCGTTTGGCCATTGACCTGAAAAATATTCCCATATCCCATAAATAACATTGATATGAGGCCTATAGGTGAAGTCTACTACTTGAAATTTTATAGGAGTGGTCTTCCATCACTACAGCCCTCCATATCAGTTGATACAGAAGTCTCATGCACTAGACCCTCTTTTTTAGTGAATGTGCTCGGTGATTGCAACAGAAGCTGAGTTGTTGTTAGTATTACTCTCATTATCTTCTGGATAACTAGGCACAATCTTCTTCCAGAACCAGTGCTTCCTCCACAGGAACACCATCTCTTCAATGGGGACACCCTTGGTTTCAGGTAGGAAAAGGTAAACAAAGATTGTCATGATGGTTATCCAGCCTGCAAAGAAGAGGAAAATCCCAAACTTGAAAGCACAAAGGAGGGAGAGGAACAATTGGCCAATTAGGAAGGTGAAGAAAAGGTTTACAGCAACTGTAATGCTTTGTCCTGCTGATCGGGTTTCTAATGGGAATATCTCACTGGGAACTGTCCAGCCAAGTGGCCCCCATGACCATCCGAACGCTGCAACAAAGAGGCAGATCACAACCACCACCAATACTGAGAAGCCTTTTGAGAGCTCCTTGTCACCGCTAAATTTGACCCCCAAAATAATTGCAACTATGACCTGTTCCACAAGTGAAATGTCAATCTTTCAGGTATTAAGGTGACAGGTAAATCCTTCTTGAAAACTGTTATGGACACGCTTTAGAAGTACAAGAAAATTGCCAATTTTTTCTTGTGATATAGATAACTTCAATATAAATGCTGCTTCCCAGTTCCCACGAGTCCAAAGGGCATGTTGTTGGGACGGTTCTTAGTCTTTGAAAAAAGTGTGCTACTCACTGTGGTGAAGTTGCATGGAGTGAGAAGAATGGGGCATATGGCAGTGTAAGCAGAAGGTTTCTAAGTTGTTTCTGGGATTCAATTTTCTTGACAGAACTAAATGCAGTGTCAAATAAGTATTTCCTGGTTTCTTGATATGATACATAACATTGTTGATATTTTTTTTGAGTTGCAGCCAAATTTGTTTTAGATTGTAAATGTGATGCAATATTTTGGAAACAGTTACTGTGGAGGTTTTTGTTTATCTTACCTGACATATAATCATTTGTATTCCTCCACCAATTAATAAAGCTCTTCGTCCCCATCTATCAACGGTAGCAATAGACACTACAGTTGATGAAGCCAGAACTGCTCCAGTCAATGCTGAAGAGTAGAGAGAAGCATTTCTCCCAAATCCCATAGTTGAAAACAAGACAGGGGCATAGAACAGAATTGAGTTTATGCCTGTGAGAATCTGAAATGTTGGCATGAAGATTGCCATGACCAATTGTGGCCTATTATGCCTTTCAAGGATGTTTCTAAACGGATGCTGAATCGAGTTGGCAAGCTCACTTGCATCAACTATGTCTTGTAACTCTGCGTGCACGTTCTCAGTCCCCCTGATTTTCTCCAGAATTTTTCTTCCTTTCTCTTTTGATCCACGTTCAATTAAGCTGTTAGGTGTTTCTGGAAGTAGTAGTCCCCCGACTGCCATTAAGAATGCGGGCGCTGCAGCCAGGCCTAGGGAGAGCCTCCATCCCCATGGTTCGAGCTTCTGCGTTCCATAATTAATCATGTTTGCCGTGAAGATTCCGAGTGTTGTTGCTAATTGAAACATCATGTTCAGTCCTCCTCGAAGATGGGTTGGTGCCATCTCTGACAAATATAGTGGAACTGCCTTCAAACACCAGCGAGAGAAAGAAAACAGGTGAATTGTAATAGATAAATTATAGAAATTTTAGGCCATAAACAGGTGATGAATAATTGAATTTATGAACAAAAGCAAATCAGTTTCTGCTTTGCTCCTTGTTTGAACTGCATACATGTTTTGTGATGCAAAATAACAGTGTTTTTTTAATCCACTTGAGCTTTTGTTTGAATTTGAACTGAGTGTATGAGAATCATGCCAAACCTGAGCATATAATTTAAACTTTGAGCCAATCTTAAACAATACTCCAAGCTTGATCACGTGACAATCAACTTGAGCCAAGCCTGAACATACCAAAACCTCGAAGATTTCTGCCCTATTAACACCCTATTGTTTGTACAAAAAAAACTTAGCAGTGACAGTTTCTAGTGAAATAAATGCTTACTTGATTTCCAAATCCGATGCCAAAGCCAAGNTAGCAGTGACAGTTTCTAGTGAAATAAATGCTTACTTGATTTCCAAATCCGATGCCAAAGCCAAGCATGATTCGACCCAATATAAGCATCGTCAGATTTACTGCAGAAGAATCTAAAGTTGCTCCCACAATGAAGCTAAGCCCGCCACATATTATACTCGCCCGACGCCCATATTTCCGTGTAATGGGAGATGCCACAATAGATGAAACCAAACCAGCTAAATAGAGAGAAGATGTAAATGCTGCTAGGCCTTGGTTGTTGTATTTGCAGTAGTTGTTTTCATGCGCACGATTTTTGTTTCTGTAAACTGTGGGGAAGAATTTTTCAAGAAATCCATCCATTGATGTCACCCCTCCTGTCAGTAATAATTGCTGAAGTTAGTTTCCGAGCAGTTTCATTAATCTTCTTGTTGGAAATGAGTACTTTTCTGATTCATGATTGGAATTTACAACTCTCTCTCTCTCTCACACACACACACACACACACACACCCCACAGTTCAATTCGGCCGAGTTCGGCCAAGTCGTTCCACACATCTCTGAGTCATCCAAATCATAGGTAGGTAGACATGCGTGAATATCTCGCCATGTTCAACTTCATAGAATGGAGTATTTCATGCCTATCCCCCAATCCTATTCTGACCGTGACACAAGATTGCAGATTTGACTAGGAAAAAAGTATCAGACAAAGGTATGCAGGTTATGCTAGGAACAATCTGCATAAGATGCGTGTTTATGCCCTAGTTTCGCTAACCAGACATTTAGTATATTCTTGTGATAATCGATTGATTCTGTCTTTTCACCACAATCAGAACAAAACAAAAGCAAAGAAAAGAAAAAGTTGGAAAATTTATATTTCTATTCTGTAGGCGGGTGAAGAGAGAACCTGATATTCCAATGTCATAACCAAACAGTGAGCCACCTACGGCTGCAACAACGCAGGCGACGATGACATAACAGGTGACTGTCCCTTGATACTGCCCTGCTCTCTCCTTAGCCACGCCGGCCGGAGCAAAAGATCCACCAGCCATCTCCGATGCCCTTTGGAAAAAATAGAGTCACAGAAGCGAGCTCTATATTGGAGAATGAGAACTAATCTTCTTAGACTTCGGTTATAAAATGGACATAGTTGACTTAGGGCTACTAGCCTGTGAACACTCAAATTCTGTATCGAAAACAAAAAATGGAATTCTGTAATGATTGTCTGGGGAAATTCTTACCAAGATTTATTCTAATGGAACCAACATATTTTTTTCTGACCCAAAAAAAAAAAACAATAT
>CAUOFW020007046.1:200490-247396 GCA_963454935.2 Ilex paraguariensis
CCCCCCCCCCCCCCCCCCCCAAAAAAAAAAAAAAGAAACCATAAAAATTCATGGCATCCACTTAGTTTGCTTGGAGATATTTATAGATGACCCATTAATGCACCAATAAAAAGGAGTGAACATGATTTATATATTTGAACCCAAATAGTTTGAAGAGTAATGCTATTCTGATTAATTTTGGAGTCTAAATGACATGACAGTTGACTTAAACTTTTTTATTTGGAGTCATATCATTTGGGCCTAATAAAGCCTTCAAATAATATGTTGTCATGTATTTGGGTTTTAAATTTAGTCCTAAAATTTGATCAGCATAGTATTACTGCAGTGGGAATTAAAACTTTGTTCAATTGAGTCAAAATTGCAGGCTGACAAATCTTTTTAAAATCTGTACCAAAAAAAAAAAATGATGTAAAGGCAAAAGCTTGTTCAGAAGGTGTCCAATTTTGAATTACGACCTTTATTTTTGAAAATGACATACCAAAAATGGTCTTCTTCCCTGCTAAAAGTGAATTTCAATAATTGAAAGGTTGTATTTTTGTGTTGTTTCCTCCACTTGGAATATATGTGGTTATCTTTTTTACACAGATTCTATGCCTCATTTTGGGTTGTCGTGATCTGGATGAACTACCATGTGCACGCCCATTGAATAGTCTGTCTTGGAATTCGTGAGGATCTAAACTGTGTTTTGATGAGATTGAGCGCTTGATAATGATAGGAAAGCTAGTTACTTCTGAAAAAAGAATCTTATAGTCATTTGTGAATGGGAATTCTTCCAAAAAATACTGAATGTCAGTGTAAAGAAATGCCAGAGTCTAACCTCTTACCCTTTTTGTAGAATTTCGTGAATTAGCATATCTAAAGTGGGGATAACAATGTCTTCGTTTCTCTCACGCAAACTCACTATAGGCGGGGGAGTTTTATGCAATGGGTATGACTTTTATTTTGGAGAACTGTCAAAACACATGGTGTACTTCTTTGTTTATCTGTTACATTGGCATTTCAGAATTTATGGGTAATTTCCATTCAGTATTTGGTGGGATCATACTTCTGCCTCTTTAAGTACAAGAACAAGTAGAGTTTCATTATCATATTCTATAGGATATCTGGTGATCCAACTGACTTCATGTTGGCTAGAGCTGTGGGATACTTCCTGTATCTTGTACAAAGCTGGTACATTGAAAATTTTGCACCCTTATTGGTTAGATAACACTATTGCCCGAGCTCTCACANATAAGTCAGAAGCTTCCAATCTCATACGTCTCACATGATTCGGCCAAGTCGTTCCACACATCTCTGAGTCATCCAAATCATAGGTAGGTAGACATGCGTGAATCTCTCGCCATGTTCAACTTCATAGAATGGAGTATTTCATGCCTATCCCCCAATCCTATTCTGACCGTGACACAAGATTGCAGATTTGACTAGGAAAAAAGTATCAGACAAAGGTATGCAGGTTATGCTAGGAACAATCTGCATAAGATGNCATATTTTGACAAACGTGGCCTACTTTGGATATATACCATCAGCAAGATAATATTACATAGTATAATCGTTTTTATGGATAGAGTAATTGATTGGAGGAGCCCTATCTTCCGAAAGAAGAGTAAAAACAGAAGAGTGTTCTAGCACATTTATATCATTGTGGGATCCAGGTAACGCAAAAAAGGCATGTCAAATCCATAGATCATATGAAGCCACCACATCTAAAATAATTGTTAGTTTATGAACGTGACCAGAGTACACATCTTTTCATGTTGTTAGACAATTTTTTCATCTCTAATGCATGCAGTCNACCTACGGCTGCAACAACGCAGGCGACGATGACATAACAGGTGACTGTCCGTTGATACTGCCCTGCTCTCTCCTTAGCCACGCCGGCCGGAGCAAAAGATCCACCAGCCATCTCCGATGCCCTTTGGAAAAAATAGAGTCACAGAAGCGAGCTCTATATTGGAGAATGAGAACTAATCTTCTTAGACTTCGGTTATAAAATGGACATAGTTGACTTAGGGCTACTAGCCTGTGAACACTCAAATTCTGTATCGAAAACAAAAAATGGAATTCTGTAATGATTGTCTGGGGAAATTCTTACCAAGATTTATTCTAATGGAACCAACATATTTTTTTCTGACCCAAAAAAAAAAAACAATATACTCTCTCTCTCTCTCTCTCTCTCTCTCCTGATGGAGTGTGGCTTAGTTTGCTCATCATCTTTAACTAAGTTTTCAGCATGGATTTGTGGAAATGCACATGCCACAAGTTGGGGAGTGTAGACAATTTAATATTATCAGCTTGTTTTTTAATGCTTCTTTAAATGATAAATCGGAAGTTGACTTAAGCAACCTCCGACTAACCCCCCCCCCCAAAAAAAAAAAAAAAAAAAAAACATAAAATACTGAATGTCAGTGTAAAGAAATGCCAGAGTCTAACCTCTTACCCTTTTTGTAGAATTTCGTGAATTAGCATATCTAAAGTGGGGATAACAATGTCTTCGTTTCTCTCACGCAAACTCACTATAGGCGGGGGNAAGAGAGAAGATGTAAATGCTGCTAGGCCTTGGTTGTTGTATTTGCAGTAGTTGTTTTCATGCGCACGATTTTTGTTTCTGTAAACTGTGGGGAAGAATTTTTCAAGAAATCCATCCATTGATGTCACCCCTCCTGTCAGTAATAATTGCTGAAGTTAGTTTCCGAGCAGTTTCATTAATCTTCTTGTTGGAAATGAGTACTTTTCTGATTCATGATTGGAATTTACAACTCTCTCTCTCTCTCACACACACACACACACACACACACACACACACCCCACAGTTCAATTCGGCCGAGTTATAAGTCAGAAGCTTCCAATCTCATACGTCTCACATGATTCGGCCAAGTCGTTCCACACATCTCTGAGTCATCCAAATCATAGGTAGGTAGACATGCGTGAATCTCTCGCCATGTTCAACTTCATAGAATGGAGTATTTCATGCCTATCCCCCAATCCTATTCTGACCGTGACACAAGATTGCAGATTTGACTAGGAAAAAAGTATCAGACAAAGGTATGCAGGTTATGCTAGGAACAATCTGCATAAGATGCGTGTTTATGCCCTAGTTTCGCTAACCAGACATTTAGTATATTCTTGTGATAATCGATTGATTCTGTCTTTTCACCACAATCAGAACAAAACAAAAGCAAAGAAAAGAAAAAGTTGGAAAATTTATATTTCTATTCTGTAGGCGGGTGAAGAGAGAACCTGATATTCCAATGTCATAACCAAACAGTGAGCCACCTACGGCTGCAACAACGCAGGCGACGATGACATAACAGGTGACTGTCCGTTGATACTGCCCTGCTCTCTCCTTAGCCACGCCGGCCGGAGCAAAAGATCCACCAGCCATCTCCGATGCCCTTTGGAAAAAATAGAGTCACAGAAGCGAGCTCTATATTGGAGAATGAGAACTAATCTTCTTAGACTTCGGTTATAAAATGGACATAGTTGACTTAGGGCTACTAGCCTGTGAACACTCAAATTCTGTATCGAAAACAAAAAATGGAATTCTGTAATGATTGTCTGGGGAAATTCTTACCAAGATTTATTCTAATGGAACCAACATATTTTTTTCTGACCCAAAAAAAAAAAACAATATACTCTCTCTCTCTCTCTCTCTCTCTCTCCTGATGGAGTGTGGCTTAGTTTGCTCATCATCTTTAACTAAGTTTTCAGCATGGATTTGTGGAAATGCACATGCCACAAGTTGGGGAGTGTAGACAATTTAATATTATCAGCTTGTTTTTTAATGCTTCTTTAAATGATAAATCGGAAGTTGACTTAAGCAACCTCCGACTAACCCCCCCCCCCAAAAAAAAAAAAAAAAAGAAACCATAAAATACTGAATGTCAGTGTAAAGAAATGCCAGAGTCTAACCTCTTACCCTTTTTGTAGAATTTCGTGAATTAGCATATCTAAAGTGGGGATAACAATGTCTTCGTTTCTCTCACGCAAACTCACTATAGGCGGGGGAGTTTTATGCAATGGGTATGACTTTTATTTTGGAGAACTGTCAAAACACATGGTGTACTTCTTTGTTTATCTGTTACATTGGCATTTCAGAATTTATGGGTAATTTCCATTCAGTATTTGGTGGGATCATACTTCTGCCTCTTTAAGTACAAGAACAAGTAGAGTTTCATTATCATATTCTATAGGATATCTGGTGATCCAACTGACTTCATGTTGGCTAGAGCTGTGGGATACTTCCTGTAACTTGTACAAAGCTGGTACATTGAAAATTTTGCACCCTTATTGGTTAGATAACACTATTGCCTGAGCTCTCATACTATCATAAGCCTGAAAATTGTCCTTTTCCCGGATTTCAACTATGATATATACAGGCCCAAGGATCAAATCAATGGTTGAAAAACAAAATTTTCATGTTTCGAAATGTTTCTTCCGATTTTTTAGGATGTTTCAAACTTTTTTGGATTTCAGAATTAGAATTCTAATATTTTTCTCAAATGTTATTCTGTTTTCGAACAAACCGAAACTTTGATGGTGGATATAAATATTCATTCTTTTTTTCTTTTTCTTTCTTTGTATTGTTTTTCAGCTTGAGTGAGGAAGTTGACATGAATTGCTCAACTACAAACTGGTAAATGTCAAACCTTACTTATCCTAATAGGTACACATGTTTAGTTGTATACATAGATATATACACACATACACAGAAAAAGTTTTATACTGGCCTTTCTTGTCCAATGTCGAGCACAAAACCTAATGCAAAGGGAAACACTGACTGGGTTAGTTTGCCTAGTCATCTATAATTAACCCTACATGCACATTAGAAAAGTAATTAAGTTGGATGCTAGTGCATGATAGTGTATTGTATTAGTACCCACTATGCTTCACGGATTGGGTAAGAAGGATTTTCAGAACCTATTAAATATTTTAGTCTTATTAATTTAAACGGACTTCAACAATTGATTAATAGTTTATTTCAATCACTTGCATCGTTTTAGTATCTAAATTTAAGGCCAATACATAATTGACAAATATAAGGTATCCGAATAATAAAAATTAATTTAATATTGGAAGGATGCCTTGTGGTTACGTGTCACTTTCTCAAATTGATTTAGTTAGTTATAATTCGTATTATTATTATTATTATTGTGAAATTGTTTGTGAAAAGGATGTTTTGATTCGACTCTTATTCTGGCTATGATCGAACACATCCCAAGGGTTAAATTTAGTTTGTGAATATGTGGATCACGATAGAGTAATTGACTTACAATCCAACCTGATGTCATACGGGTGGTTAATGTGATGAGTGGACCCAGTAAGCAATGGGGGAGATACATTATGTGATGTTTGGACCTAGCAGCCAATGGGGGAGATACATTATGTGGCATTTAAGTATTTGGTCACGGGTGAATGTGGCTATAGCTGTTAAAGAATGTTGAGTATCGATTCGATTGTGGAATTATTATGATATCATTTTACTATTGAACTACTGCATTTTTATGAGGTTTGAAAATTTTATTCCTCCATTATTTGTGAAGGTTTTGAATACATGTGTTTGAAGTNAGGATGTTTCAAACTTTTTTGGATTTCAGAATTAGAATTCTAATATTTTTCTCAAATGTTATTCTGTTTTCGAACAAACCGAAACTTTGATGGTGGATATAGATATTCATTCTTTTTTTCTTTTTCTTTCTTTGTATTGTTTTTCAGCTTGAGTGAGGAAGTTGACATGAATTGCTCAACTACAAACTGGTAAATGTCAAACCTTACTTATCCTAATAGGTACACATGTTTAGTTGTATACATAGATATATACACACATACACAGAAAAAGTTTTATACTGGCCTTTCTTGTCCAATGTCGAGCACAAAACCTAATGCAAAGGGAAACACTGACTGGGTTAGTTTGCCTAGTCATCTATAATTAACCCTACATGCACATTAGAAAAGTAATTAAGTTGGATGCTAGTGCATGATAGTGTATTGTATTAGTACCCACTATGCTTCACGGATTGGGTAAGAAGGATTTTCAGAACCTATTAAATATTTTAGTCTTATTAATTTAAACGGACTTCAACAATTGATTAATAGTTTATTTCAATCACTTGCATCGTTTTAGTATCTAAATTTAAGGCCAATACATAATTGACAAATATAAGGTATCCGAATAATAAAAATTAATTTAATATTGGAAGGATGCCTTGTGGTTACGTGTCACTTTCTCAAATTGATTTAGTTAGTTATAATTCGTATTATTATTATTATTATTGTGAAATTGTTTGTGAAAAGGAT
Source organism: Ilex paraguariensis (assembly GCA_963454935.2). Taxonomy (NCBI): domain Eukaryota; kingdom Viridiplantae; phylum Streptophyta; class Magnoliopsida; order Aquifoliales; family Aquifoliaceae; genus Ilex; species Ilex paraguariensis. The sequence goes on from CAUOFW020007046.1 coordinate 206,785, forward strand.
GTTTTGATTCGACTCTTATTCTGGCTATGATCGAACACATCCCAAGGGTTAAATTTAGTTTGTGAATATGTGGATCACGATAGAGTAATTGACTTACAATCCGACCTGATGTCATACGGGTGGTTAATGTGATGAGTGGACCCAGTAAGCAACGGGGGAGATACATTATGTGATGTTTGGACCTAGCAGCCAATGGGGGAGATACATTATGTGGCATTTAAGTATTTGGTCACGGGTGAATGTGGCTATAGCTGTTAAAGAATGTTGAGTATCGATTCGATTGTGGAATTATTATGATATCATTTTACTATTGAACTACTGCATTTTTATGAGGTTTGAAAATTTTATTCCTCCATTATTTGTGAAGGTTTTGAATACATGTGTTTGAAGTGTGTGCTTAGTTCAAGTGGTAGAGATAGACTATTACTTACTAGTTATTGGGCTCACCCAATCTTATTCCATTTTTGTTTCCAGGTTTTGGGGAATAGAAATTAATGATAATTGGAAACGGACGTGAGCAAAATTTGAAGACTTTATTTTGTTAGAATGACCTTGGAGAGACCATGTAGTAGTAGTAGTACGTTATATATTTATGTTGGGATCTATATGCTATTTCACTGCTCTTCAATCTAAAACTTTTAGGAACCCCTCCCAGATCAAGAGCTCAATAATTCACTGTGATTGATTAGCCTAACTCCAATGAACTGATTTGTCCACCGTTACTTTCCTCAGCTTCAGGATGTTCAGATACAATCTTCTTCCAGAACCAATGCTTCTGCCACAGCAGTATCATCTCTTCAATCGGAACTCCCTTCGTTTCGGGTAAGAAAACGTAAACGAAGACTGTCATGATAGTAATCCATCCAGCAAAGAAGAGAAAAATTCCAAACTTCAGACTACAAAGGAGGGATAGGAAAGCTTGGGCTATTATGAATGTGAAGAGGAGGTTCACAGCCACTGTAATGCTTTGCCCGGCAGAGCGTGTTTCTAATGGGAATATTTCGNAAAAATCTACGTTTCTCACCGATTGCTAATAATCTAGCAATGTCTGTGTTGTTTGGTGACCTAAGATACTGATCAAAATAAATTGTTACTATGGTCGATACAAATCTTTGCAGACTTTTTATTTGGTGCTTTTGTTGATCCTCATATAATCATCAACAACATCTGCTACAACTCCATAGGCAAACATTCTTATAATGACAGCCATTTTTTGAAGGGGAGACAAGCCAATATTCCCAATAGCATTCCTTTTTTTGGATAGAATACGAACGAAAAGAGATTGATTCATTCGAAACCCCTTTCAAAATAAATTTGGGGGATAGGTAGGCGATTCAACAAAATAATCGCGATAAAATCTCTCATACCCTTCAACTCGATTGTGAAAAATAAGAAAATGACCTTAAATAGAACCACGACGTATTACAAAGCTGTTCTCAGTATTGAGTTTTTCCATTGTCATAGTAGCAACTACCAACATCTCTAACCCATCATCGAAGTCAGAATCATCTTCAATTTACCATCATGAGCCATAGCAAAGAAATATGAGTGCAATACCAGTAAAATAAATTTGAGATATATGACAATGAGAAGGGAGAGGTACTATTTATACATTTTCAAAAATATTACTGTTGTAAATATGACTGTTGAAAATATGACAATTGTAAATATGACTGTTGAAAATTTAAAAATTTGAAGACATGACACGACACATCATCTTGCACCGTCATCATTATGGCACTTACGTGTTATGCCACGTGACATTTTTGAATTATATTATTGAAAGTTAATTAAAATTAGTTGAAATAGTTAACTAAAATAGAGAGCGTGATTGAAATGAATTTAAAAAAGTAGCTAGTTAAAATAGAAAATTTAATATTTAAATATATTTTGAGTAGCTATTTTGCTGAGTATGGTTGGAGATGCTCTTACTCTATTATCAATTGTGAGTGTGTGTCTGCGTGGAGAGAGATAGATATGAGAAGAAAATGTCTCTTTAAGTACAAGAACAAGTAGAGTTTCATTATCATATTCTATAGGATATCTGGTGATCCAACTGACTTCATGTTGGCTAGAGCTGTGGGATACTTCCTGTATCTTGTACAAAGCTGGTNATGGTTACGTGTCACTTTCTCAAATTGATTTAGTTAGTTATAATTCGTATTATTATTATAGGACTTGCAAAGGAAGTGTAGCAAGGAGAGTGGTGTTCCTTTTCCTTTTGGATTGGAAAGATTGGTAAGTAATTTTCTACCTCTCTTTAGTATTTTTCTACTAAATGTATTTTTGTGCTTAAAATGTGTGGTGCATTTTGATTGAAAATTGAACTAATTTCTAATATAGTAGCATTGCACCATGTTTTATTATATGATTTTTTTGAAAAATGCGGACTTGGCATATGCGATGCGATACGATAATTCTTTTTGAGAATAAACTATAATTTATATTATTGATGGCACGACATATGATTTTTAAATTGTTTGTGAAAAGGATGTTTTGATTCGACTCTTATTCTGGCTATGATCGAACACATCCCAAGGGTTAAATTTAGTTTGTGAATATGTGGATCACGATAGAGTAATTGACTTACAATCCGACCTGATGTCATACGGGTGGTTAATGTGATGAGTGGACCCAGTAAGCAATGGGGGAGATACATTATGTGATGTTTGGACCTAGCAGCCAATGGGGGAGATACATTATGTGGCATTTAAGTATTTGGTCACGGGTGAATGTGGCTATAGCTGTTAAAGAATGTTGAGTATCGATTCGATTGTGGAATTATTATGATATCATTTTACTATTGAACTACTGCATTTTTATGAGGTTTGAAAATTTTATTCCTCCATTATTTGTGAAGGTTTTGAATACATGTGTTTGAAGTGTGTGCTTAGTTCAAGTGGTAGAGATAGACTATTACTTACTAGTTATTGGGCTCACCCAATCTTATTCCATTTTTGTTTCCAGGTTTTGGGGAATAGAAATTAATGATAATTGGAAACGGACGTGAGCAAAATTTGAAGACTTTATTTTGTTAGAATGACCTTGGAGAGACCATGTAGTAGTAGTAGTACGTTATATATTTATGTTGGGATCTATATGCTATTTCACTGCTCTTCAATCTAAAACTTTTAGGAACCCCTCCCAGATCAAGAGCTCAATAATTCACTGTGATTGATTAGCCTAACTCCAATGAACTGATTTGTCCACCGTTACTTTCCTCAGCTTCAGGATGTTCAGATACAATCTTCTTCCAGAACCAATGCTTCTGCCACAGCAGTATCATCTCTTCAATCGGAACTCCCTTCGTTTCGGGTAAGAAAACGTAAACGAAGACTGTCATGATAGTAATCCATCCAGCAAAGAAGAGAAAAATTCCAAACTTCAGACTACAAAGGAGGGATAGGAAAGCTTGGGCTATTATGAATGTGAAGAGGAGGTTCACAGCCACTGTAATGCTTTGCCCGGCAGAGCGTGTTTCTAATGGGAATATTTCGCTTGGCACAGTCCAGCCGAGAGGCCCCCATGACCATCCAAAGGCTGCGACAAAGAGGCAGACGACGAACACTACCAGGACTGAGAAACCTTTGGAGAGCTCTTTGTCACTGCCAAACTTGAGCCCCAAGATTATAGTGACAATAATCTGTTTTACAAGCATCAAATGCATAATCAGTTCTTCTGCTGATCAGAGTTCTCTCTGCTTTTATTGCAGACATTTAAGCAAAGTAATCTTATTGATGCAAACAGGGGATATTGCCAAAGCTAAATTTTGTTATGTAGAACAGTATGGTGCAATGAGAGATGGTTCAGGGTCGCTATACTAGCCATCAACTTGGACGGCACTGATGCGCATTGGTTATAATTTCACGGAATGGTATTGGGTGACACATACAAAGCGCTAGATAGAAGAAAAAGTATCATATCATGACATCACGCATTGGTATTGAGTGGTACAGGCGAATCATTGGCGATGACTTGGCCAAGTTGTCCGAGTCAAGTAAGATTCGTGATGTACATATTAGTCTCAGAACGGATGTTGCTATTCCAAATATGACTCGGTTGAGTTATATTTGTATCAGCCGATATTTTGAACTACAATGATAGCACTTTTGACAGTTTTGTGAATCTATTATTTTTCCTAGAACTACCACTGTAGATTAATTTGAGGTTAAACTTCTTACCTGACATATAATCATCTGAATTCCTCCTCCAATCAATAGAATTCGTCGACCCCATCGATCAACTGTAGCTATAGAAACCAGTGTAGATGAAGCAAGAACTCCTCCAGTCAAAGCCGATGAATAAAGAGAAGCATTTCCCTTGAATCCCATACTCTGAAACAGCACCGGGGCATAGAACAGTATTGAATTTATGCCCGTGAGAATCTGAAACATTGGCATGAAAATTGCCATGACCAACTGTGGCCTATTCCTTTTCTTCAAAATGTTTCTGAAAGGATGTTTTATCGAATTTGCCATCTCGCTCGCATCGATCATGTCTTCAAACTCTGCATTAACATCTTTGGTCCCTCTGATCTTTTCCAGAACTTGTCTTCCTTTTTCTTTCGACCCTCTTTCGATTAAGCTGTTTGGTGTCTCGGGGAGAAGGATTCCCCCTACTGTCATTAAGAGTGCCGGTGCTGCAGCCAGGCCGAGGGAGAGCCTCCACCCCCATGGATGGAGCTTCTGTGTTCCATAATTGATCATGTTTGCTGTGAAGATTCCGAGAGTTGTCGCTAACTGAAACATCATGTTCAGGCCTCCTCTGAGGTGTGTTGGTGCCATCTCCGACAAGTATAAGGGAACAGCCTTCAAACAGCAATAGTGTTTACTTACATTCATGTGAAAATTCAAATAGATGGAATGTATGGAGAACCACATAAATATGAAGTCTACCAATGAACCAAACTGTTCATGAATGAAGAGTTCGGTCTCAACTCATGTTAGAGCTCGTTCAAATTCGTTTATTCCTTAAATGGACTGAACGAGAGTCCAATTTTAAACATCGTTTTTAAACGATCAAGCTTAAACAATGCTTTGTTCAGCTTGTTAGAAGCCAAGCCCAAACTTACAAACAAATCAATGATATATGTTTGAACAAGATGTATGAAACTCCTCACGATCTAAATAGTTTCATACGAAGAAAGGCACCTGATTTCCAAATCCAATACCAAAACCAAGCATGATTCGACCCAAAAGAAGCATTGCCAGGTTGACAGCTGTGGCGTTAAGAACTGCACCAACAAGAAAGCTGATTCCACCGCAGACTATGCTTGTGCGGCGTCCATATTTCCTTGTGACAGGAGACGCCACCAGCGATGCAACCAAACCGGCAAGGTATAAAGATGAGGTAAACATTGCTAGGCCTTGGCTGTTGTACTTGCAGTAGTTGTTTTCATGCGCGTGCAGCTTCTTTTTATAGGCTCTGGGGAAGAATTTTTCGAGAAATTCATCCATTGATGTCACTCCTCCTGTTAAAGTTATCGAAATTAACATTTAGAAAGACCAGTCATAATGTGAAAAATACAATTCTCGAAGTGGTGTGGAGTGGTACATAAGTGTTATTAACGATAAATTACAGTTATAATTGAGAAGCAGAGTTTGTGTACCTGATATTCCGATGTCATAGCNGTGGTTACGTGTCACTTTCTCAAATTGATTTAGTTAGTTATAATTCGTATTATTATTATTATTATTGTGAAATTGTTTGTGAAAAGGATGTTTTGATTCGACTCTTATTCTGGCTATGATCGAACACATCCCAAGGGTTAAATTTAGTTTGTGAATATGTGGATCACGATAGAGTAATTGACTTACAATCCGACCTGATGTCATACGGGTGGTTAATGTGATGAGTGGACCCAGTAAGCAATNCAAACTGTTCATGAATGAAGAGTTCGGTCTCAACTCATGTTAGAGCTCGTTCAAATTCGTTTATTCCTTAAATGGACTGAACGAGAGTCCAATTTTAAACATCGTTTTTAAACGATCAAGCTTAAACAATGCTTTGTTCAGCTTGTTAGAAGCCAAGCCCAAACTTACAAACAAATCAATGATATATGTTTGAACAAGATGTATGAAACTCCTCACGATCTAAATAGTTTCATACGAAGAAAGGCACCTGATTTCCAAATCCAATACCAAAACCAAGCATGATTCGACCCAAAAGAAGCATTGCCAGGTTGACAGCTGTGGCGTTAAGAACTGCACCAACAAGAAAGCTGATTCCACCGCAGACTATGCTTGTGCGGCGTCCATATTTCCTTGTGACAGGAGACGCCACCAGCGATGCAACCAAACCGGCAAGGTATAAAGATGAGGTAAACATTGCTAGGCCTTGGCTGTTGTACTTGCAGTAGTTGTTTTCATGCGCGTGCAGCTTCTTTTTATAGGCTCTGGGGAAGAATTTTTCGAGAAATTCATCCATTGATGTCACTCCTCCTGTTAAAGTTATCGAAATTAACATTTAGAAAGACGAGTCATAATGTGAAAAATACAATTCTCGAAGTGGTGTGGAGTGGTACATAAGTGTTATTGACGGTAAATTACAGTTATAATTGAGAAGCAGAGTTTGTGTACCTGATATTCCGATGTCATAGCCAAAAATTGAGCCACCAACAGCAGCAACTAAGCAAGCAATGATCACAAAAGTGGTGACCTTCCCTTGGTACTGCTCAGCTCTATCCTTGGTCACACCCACTGGATCAAAAGACCCTCCTGCCATCTCCAAAACCCCTCTCTCTCTCTCTCTTCCTTCCTTATAGAGCAATCCAAAAACCAGAGGAAACTGATGGAGAAACCCTTTACCCAATTACCAAGTTACAGAACGGAAGAAGTGTTCCTCTGCTTGTTTTTTCTTTTTTTTTCACTTACTGTTTGTTTGACATGTCTCATGAGAGTACCAGCCTTCCACTTAACTTCCACCTCCTGACATGAAGCATTACCCAAGTGGAGTCATTCTCTTGGTATATATTTTAGTAAACAATACCCTTTCCTCATCTCAAACTATATATGTAGGTGTATCAACTTTGTTCACACCTACACACAGTAAGATAGTGAATGAGGGAGAGGGAGAGGGAGAGAGAGAGAGAGAGAGAGAGAGTAACAAGATTTCAATAATTATGTTTTGCTTTTTGAGATTTAGAGAGAGAAAGAGGCAGGGTTCTTTTTAAGTTGGCCACTAGATTTCAACAATTGTCATTTTTTAATTTTGGAGATCTTTTGTTCATTGGTCTGTATTTCAATATAACAAGTAATCCTAATTCGTATTCTTCATGTAATAGGAGAGAGAGAGAGACCTGTTTATTTGGATAAATTCTTATGATTGAAAAAGAACTAAAAATCCTTCAATTATTATAGCAATAAGATTTTGAGACGTTAGATTACAAAGAGGATAGAGAGAGTGATTCGAATCAACTACAAAGAGGATAGAGACATCCTCTACTACATGGGATGCAGCATTGATGATTGAACTAAAAACTAATTATGGTTCTCTTGTGTAAGAGTTATTGTCTTTGGATAAAGGTATATCTGAATCAATGATTGATATTATCAAGTCTAATTTTTAAGTTTACCTTTTAAATTTATATAGCATCATCTGAAAACTGATACATTGTAAAGTGGGATGGGCCCACCAACTTTTTCATCATTGATTGCTGGATTAGGGAAGATGATATGTGTCCATAAGGTTTGATGATACAACTTGCTTTCTAGAATCTAAGGATGACCGTGAAATGAAATGAATACCTAAATCTCTCCAAACTTTATGATTAGTATTGAGAAGATCATAAGTATACCTTTTCTTTAAGGAGAGAAAAGTTAAAAAAATAGATATAATATGATAAATTCTATCTGGTAGGTCAAATAGAATAATAGCATCTCTCCTAATTGTAAAGATCTTTTGGCTTCCAACTAAACAATAAATATTTTTCTAGTAAATCTTTTAAGTATTAGTCACCTCCTTCAAGTGAGTTTTTGGCTTAAAAAATGCACTGAGAAAGAGTAGAAAGAATTTGTTTTGATTAGACAATGTGGGATTGAAAGAGGTAAATGAAGGTCGACTTTTTAACAAGATGATGAACGTATCGTCAAATATTTCTATTAAACAAAATGGATATTTTTCTTGCATTGTAAGAGCATTAGCTAAAGGGTTGTTATCCAATTTGATCAATCGACGGTGTTGAGAGGAATGCACAGGAGAGGTAGACACAACCTTATGGCATATATAGTCGAGTATAATGTGAGATGAAACTGGGTTATAATAATAATTGGTATGCTACTTTATCCTATCTTAGCCATACAATGTTTGAATTAAGGTTTAAATAAGGTATGAGTTTATTGTCTTAATATNAGAGAGAAAGAGGCAGGGTTCTTTTTAAGTTGGCCACTAGATTTCAACAATTGTCATTTTTTAATTTTGGAGATCTTTTGTTCATTGGTCTGTATTTCAATATAACAAGTAATCCTAATTCGTATTCTTCATGTAATAGGAGAGAGAGAGAGACCTGTTTATTTGGATAAATTCTTATGATTGAAAAAGAACTAAAAATCCTTCAATTATTATAGCAATAAGATTTTGAGACGTTAGATTACAAAGAGGATAGAGAGAGTGATTCGGATCAACTACAAAGAGGATAGAGACATCCTCTACTACATGGGATGCAGCATTGATGATTGAACTAAAAACTAATTATGGTTCTCTTGTGTAAGAGTTATTGTCTTTGGATAAAGGTATATCTGAATCAATGATTGATATTATCAAGTCTAATTTTTAAGTTTACCTTTTAAATTTATATAGCATCATCTGAAAACTGATACATTGTAAAGTGGGATGGGCCCACCAACTTTTTCATCATTGATTGCTGGATTAGGGAAGATGATATGTGTCCATAAGGTTTGATGATACAACTTGCTTTCTAGAATCTAAGGATGACCGTGAAATGAAATGAATACCTAAATCTCTCCAAACTTTATGATTAGTATTGAGAAGATCATAAGTATACCTTTTCTTTAAGGAGAGAAAAGTTAAAAAAATAGATATAATATGATAAATTCTATCTGGTAGGTCAAATAGAATAATAGCATCTCTCCTAATTGTAAAGATCTTTTGGCTTCCAACTAAACAATAAATATTTTTCTAGTAAATCTTTTAAGTATTAGTCACCTCCTTCAAGTGAGTTTTTGGCTTAAAAAATGCACTGAGAAAGAGTAGAAAGAATTTGTTTTGATTAGACAATGTGGGATTGAAAGAGGTAAATGAAGGTCGACTTTTTAACAAGATGATGAACGTATCGTCAAATATTTCTATTAAACAAAATGGATATTTTTCTTGCATTGTAAGAGCATTGGCTAAACGGTTGTTATCCAATTTGATCAATCGACGGTGTTGAGAGGAATGCAAAGGAGAGGTAGACACAACCTTATGGCATATATAGTCGAGTATAATGTGAGATGAAACTGAGTTATAATAATAATTGGTATGCTACTTTATCCTATCTCAGCCATACAATGTTTGAATTAAGGTTTAAATAAGGTATGAGTTTATTGTCTTAATATCAATCCATGTTTGAATGAGAGATTAATGTATGGTATTGAGTTAAAAAAAGATAAAAACACCCTACATCAATCTATCGCTCTTGGTCTATCAAGAATACTTTGGTCACTTTAGATATTAATATTGATAGGTTTCATTTAATACTGATAGGCCTCATTTAATACTATCTACTATGGTTTTAGTTTATACCAAGTACATAGATGTCATTATAAAATAATGGGGCCGGGACTAACCAAGACATGAAAATTGGGTCTTATAGCATGATTCAAATCCGATATCAAATGATCAAATACTAAATTAAATCTCACGGTGCTAAGGACCATGCATGCTGAAAAATGAAAGGATGAATTTCAATGAAAACCATAAAAGGAAATGAAACTTGAATTAGCTCCATTAAAGAAATGCAGAGTTTCAAAGTATAAATTACCAGCTGAAACCGAGAGGTGTCTGCAAATAAATAGGGCCCATAAGTTGATCCATATATGGATTAAAACTTTCAATTCCTGAAGAAGATCCACTGAAACTGGGGCTAAACAAATTAGGGTTGGATTTGGGTGAAGGAAATAGAGTAATTGCACAATTTGACGTTAAAGTGTATGAATGTTTGGTAACTGTGATTTGCATTCTCTTTCCATGTTTGGTTCATGCCCTTGTGGGTTTTAGATAGTATTGTTAAAACTCTCTTTCACCGCTATTTTTCTTGTTAATCTCTCTTGAGATCATTTCTTGTGGTTTTATCCCAAATTAGAAGGGTACTCTAAGAGACTTGGGTAACTCCTAATTAGCGAAAACAAGATTTTGCTAACTATCATTTGGACTGAATCTTTTCTGACTGATGGTTAGGTGCCAATCCTGTCCTGGGTTTGGTTGGTCTATCATGGACATTTTTGCTAAATCTGCTGCCTCTCCGTGGAAATAGATAGATATGGATAATGGATAATGAAATAGATAGATGGCCATGCAAGTTTTTTCCTTGGCCTCAGGCATCATTATCCTTTCAATTGGCCAGTTGCTACTAATTAATGAGTTAATTTATGAGGGTAGAAACAATCTAATCTGTGGGAATAAGCATTTATGACAAGGAGGATTGGTGATAAGACTGGATAACAAGCATATGTGGTGGATTACAACCATCAACCTCATATATTATAAACCCTTTTCGGCATTCACCTAGTTTTTACGATTCTAGATCACTCATTTTTTTATTATTGGGAGTTTATTGTTAGACTATAAATCAGGTATCATTGGGTGGAGACGTGGTGTCACAATTACATTTAATATTCACTTTATTAGTGAGTGCCTCACTTTAATAAAATAACTTTCACTTGTATTAATAGTAGGTTATTTTGAATTGAATAATTGAGAGAATTAATGATAATTCAAATGTGATATCTCCTTTAAAAAGAGTAGATATTCGTTTGGCAATGGTACTCTCATGAGTCATCTCATCTTCAGCATGTGATATACTCATCAAATAATAAATAATTATATTGATAAGTAAATCCCATATAGTTTTTCAACATTTATATCCACGTAATCTAATAACTACTACATAGAGTGAATCATACACAATAGTTGAGATAGCAACACCTTGTTGAGTGGGGATGCAATTTCTAAGCAAGGAACAAGGTAATAAAGGGGNCAAATAATAAATAATTATATTGATAAGTAAATCCCATATAGTTTTTCAACATTTATATCCACATAATCTAATAACTACTACATAGAGTGAATCATACACAATAGTTGAGATAACAACACCTTGTTGAGTGGGGATGCAATTTCTAAGCAAGGAACAAGGTAATAAAGGGGTCAGATGTATATTTGACGTATTCCTTTTAATGCCCAAGTCAATTGATGTTCAAGTTGGGAGAATTGAGAGTATTGCATAAACCAGGTTGTGTTGCATACCAGAGACCCAACTCTTTGAATTGTTTTATACATTGAGAAGTGATGACATGAAACGTCACGAGTCACATCAAATTGGCAAGTCGAACACCCATTAGAGTAACTTGTCAGAGACTATTGTCTCCTTTGAGTCGCGCATTTACCAAGCCCAGGGGAGGTTGGTGGTCACTTGGNTTTGCATACCAGAGACCCAACTCTTTGGATTGTTTTATACATTGAGAAGAGTCACATCAAATTGGCAAGTCGAACACCCATTAGAGTAACTTGTCAGAGACTATTGTCTCCTTTGAGTCGCGCATTTACCAAGCCCAGGGGAGGTTGGTGGTCACTTGGTGCCAAACATTGCAATGATTACCCTGCTTGGAGACCGAGCATTCCATGAGCACTATTGAGACATTTAATGGCTTATGTTAGGCATTTTGAGTTGTGTCGAGCAATAAGATATGCACACCGACCATTAAATGATGCCTCTCTTGACCGGTCTACATCAGTAAAAGTTATACTTTTAGTCAAATTTTTCAAGATCTAATGAGGGCCCCAATGTAGATATGACGACACAACTAATCATTTCTNTAAGATATGCGCACCGACCATTAAATGATGCCTCTCTTGACCGGTCCACATCAGTAAAAATTATACTTTTAGTCAAATTTTTCAAGATCTAATGAGGGCCCCAATGTAGATATGACGACACAACTAATCATTTCTTGTTACTCGTCATTTTAGTGAACTCACATGTATTATCGTTATCATTGCTCGGGCTTAGAGTCAAATGTTCTCCTAAGAATTGTGTGAGCACCAGGGAATTTGGAGGAGCTCAGTCCGGTCTCCTCGAGAGATCGAATACTCTCGGTGGGGGACTCTTCTTTGTCCACGTATCACTTGGTAATTGGATATTTGAGGTTCACCATGCCTCATGTGGCAGTTCACTATTACATGATCATACTGTGTTAGCAAACGAAAAGACAAGTAATACGTCAACATAGAATGAGTTTATTCAACTCCAGGAACCTATTTGAAAATCCAAAAAGAAAAGAAGAGAGATTAGAATTTGCAGTCTAACTCTTCAGGGTGGAGTGTCCTCTTAGCCAGCATTGAACCTATAAGCGTTGGCGACTGGGACTCTTTGTTAGGTATAAGTGATCAGTCATATTCATTTCAATCCATGCACAAGTAGAAAGGCAGAAATCTTGGTAATGGTCCCCGGAAACATATTTAACAAAACAATAGTTCATTTAAAACAGTCTCTCTGCTTGCACGGTATTTAACCCTCTCTACACTCTGCAATGACAGGAGTTTTGTGCACTAGTTACGCCCTATATATTTAATAGGTTAGTGTTCAAGAATCAGCTGATGATGGCTAGAACCTGTCTCAGCCGCAGGATTGTCACAATGGCCAACTTGGGTGGCCCCTTGGAAACATTCATATACTTCTTTATGGTGCCACTTCCACCATAGCCAGAGAAGAGGCCATACCCTTCAATAACTAGAGGAGATTTTCACAAGTCCCAGAACCCAATGAATTTGACAGTAAACTTGTTCTAATTTCACCTTCCAACTATAGCATGAATAGAAACAGATACAAGCAAATATATGATGCAACAGAAACAAAGTTATATACATGAGATCTCTGAACATCAGATTCAAAAATCATTTCTATAGCAAGTGTCAAACTCCAAACATGTGGAGTCTCAATGAACAAGAATGAAGGAACCATGATACACAATGTAACAGTTCTAATCTTTGTTGCATTGAGCTGAATCTTACACACGCTCTCTCTTCTGGACAAAAATAAAGAAAAAGGAGCAGAAAAACATTCAACATAATGGATAGGTATGTAACTCTAGTAACTACGAGAGAAAGATGCACTCATTGCGAGGAATGAATTTCTGGCACATCATCTCTGGCCTGCTTTGCTTTTAGAATGACATCATTAGATTCTTATAGCAATACACCTTTCAAATCCGATCAATATGCTGTGCATTTTATGTAGCGTTGAAGAGATTTAAAGAACAAAATGCATTCCTTTATCTCAACTTCTGAATTGAGACTCTGTACTGCAAGCACATTGTAGTCTAATAATTTCCCACTTTCAACTCATTATGCTGCTCAAGAAGCCCCTGGAATCAGAATAAATCAATCAACATTAAGAGGCACAAAAACACGATGTGATGAACAAGGAGGATACTTACCAAATTCCTGAGGCTTTCTTAACTTGATCTCTGCGAGTGTCCATCAGAACAGAATCAAAAGTAGATGGTGAATGGATTAACAAGTGATGGAAGTAATCAAAGATAGTAAGGAAGCATTTCTAAACGATAAATATGTCTTCATTTGTTACCTTGTTTTTCCTTCAAACACATTGTTGATTTCATCACCATTCGGCCTTTCTGCAAATGTTGACAAGATGACATATTTCTCCTTCCCAGGCGATACATCCAACCTCTTGTATAATTCATAATGGTATGGATAAGACATCCTGAAATCATGAGGTGACCACACTAATAAAACTTGTGCAGGAGAAATTTTGAGCTAGTTATGTGTTTCAGGAGAGTTGTAATACTAGCATCATTCTCAATCAAGAGAGAAACCAAGACAAAAACACTTGTAGCATGATCTTTTGTGCCAAATATAACTCAACAAAAACAACACGTTACGAATACAGGAATGGATCATGATGGGAAAAAAAAGGTCCAAATTCTTTTTCCCAAAGTAGAATGGTTTGGGTTGAAATGTTATTTAGATCGTGGGTCGTTTTGGTACGTGATACAGGTACGACTACGCAATACGACACTTTCTTAAGTATGTGATACGATAGGGGTAGGATTAGTTGCTACGGTATTTTAGGTCGCAATTCATTTTGAAATTTTTATCTAGATCGTTTTTACCACTATACAACATTATATATTATAAAACATTCATAAATACTAAGTCAATTACCATTTATTTTACATTTGTGCTCAACTTTCTATTATCTAAAATAATATATAATTATAAATCTATATACACGTAGTTAAATAATATGTATTTTATATTTGTGTTATCTGTACAATTTGGGATCGCATATTTTGGTGATCTAAATCGCTAACCCACCCCATTTGGGATAAATGTACCTAAAACGTGGGTCGTCAGCAATTTAGTGAATTCTGGTAGCTATACTGTCTTATACCAGCCCCTACCATGCTAAAACCGGACTAAAGGTTTAAGCATGGTAGGCGCTGGTTCAATCAATTGCCAACCCACAAACCGGAAAAAGGTACCCAAGCAAGCTGAGATATTCAAGAGGCCAATATGAGGAAAAGGGAAATGAACTTTAGCCAGTGTGGCTAAATATCACAGTTCCCAAATTTATAAGACGACCAGTAGGAGAGGGATTCGCTAGTGGGATATGATCCATTTACTTTTTAATAATCTACATATAAAGAGATTTCAATTCCTTTATAAAGTAATAAGATGTGCAATAAGCTTACCTGAGAGCAGCCATAATTGGATATTGTGTCCCTGAATAGTAGAGAAGACGAAAAAAATAGCAGATCTCAAATGAAGCAGCGTATTCCAATCTCTTATCCCGACCCATTGTCTGGTAGATTTATAGCGTAGTTAGAACCAGACAAATATATATTGGCTAGCGGCTGTCACTATGGCTTGCTGGTGTACTTACTTGCATGATACCACTGGAACTAGGTAAGTCCTAAACATGAAGAGAATGGCAACGCTATTAGTAAGTAAAAAGTGTTTGCAAGTAAATTTTTGTAAGTATTATTTGTACCCAGAACCATGATTTGATGCCACTAGATCAATACTAATATTGGTAAGTCGGTAGTACAGTAGATAAATACTTTAGGAATCCCCAGCAGCATCCAAACAATGAAGAAGTCAAAAGTTTTCTTCACGTTTCCTTATGGTGAATACATAAAGAGGAAAATTACAATGTTTTTATACATTGAAATGAAATTGATAAAAATTCAACCACCTTAAACTTTTCTAGAGATCTAACCTTGAGTTGTGGATTGACAAGAATGACTGGACGGGTACCAGCAGCATCAGTCATAGCTTTAAGATCCTGATTTATTCAATCAATCCCAGGGCTAGTAAAGAAAAGGTTAAAACAAAGCATATAAACTTGAGTTGTAGTGTGCAAAGCATAATAAATATTTTTCAAGTGCCTCACATCAATGATACAGTTTCCCACAGCATTTTGAGGAGCCACCAAAATAAACATGTCATCTAGTTCATCTACCTCTTTGGCACCTGCAAAAAATATAGAACACGTGATATTGACATCAGTAAATTAAAAACTTAAATTTTATGCAATCAACAGAAAAAGCAGTGCATTTGATGCAACATTCATAGGGAGCTACACTTCTAACAATACGGTTAAACAGCTNTATAGAACACGTGATATTGACATCAGTAAATTAAAAACTTAAATTTTATGCAATCAACAGAAAAAGCAATGCATTTGATGCAACATTCATAGGGAGCTACACTTCTAACAATACGGTTAAACAGCTATTTTCACTAGTGGCTTGAAGAAACATCATAGCAGATTATAGTCATAGTGCTTATTTATGAAATTTACCATTATTAGGGGGTCCGGGCAATAGAATGATTGGTGATATAGTTTGTGTAAGCCTTTTTTTATTTCATGCATGAGACATCAGTGCAGACTAAAATAAATAGCGGTGGATTTATCTAATTTGACAAGAACAAGTTTTTACAGTTTGAAACCGCAATACAAGGAGGACAAATGGGCAGAGAAGCATTCTACTTCACTGAAAAGAAAAGAAGAAAGGACACATCATCAATGCAAATATATAGTACGGGCCTTCTTAAAAGAATGTTCATTATTGGCCGAGGAATAACAATGAATTTGACGAGTGAAACAAAAGTACATGTACCAAACAAATCATACTCAGGTGTGAGGAGGCCCAAGTTTAGAAAATAAAATGAGTAAGAATAGAAAAGGAAATGGAAAATTTTATAAAAACTCATTATCCCTTTAGAGTTACCTTTCTCACAAGTCACAACTAAATTTTCACAACACAAGCCAAAAAGCCCAACTTGTGAATTATCCTTGTACAGACCGACTTTGTGATAACATTGTTGTTTGGATGTGTTTATATATGGGATGATTCATCGGAAATAACAACCAAAAATTTACACCCCCCAAAACCCAAAAACAGAGGAAAAAAAGAATACTTAATGCTATGCCTTGGGGTATATTAATATGTATGCACATCATTTTGATTCAGTCCAAGACCTATAGAGCCTATGTTGATAAAGGTGCCCATAGCACCATAATCACCCCAATCCATAAGCTCCAAGATCTTTCGACTTCCAGCAAGCTGCAGAGGCATCCCAGAAAGTGCTCCTTCTCCCATAGACCCTTGAACACAAACCTGAAAACACAGAAGCCCAATTAATTCCCATATATGAACTGTTTTGCCACAACAAGAAGAACAAGACTGTAATAGTATTCAACCAAGATTAATATACCTTGACGCGCTTTCCATCATCAGAAAATGATAGGGTGAGAACACGAACTAGTTCCAACAATGTACCTATTCGATAAACATCCTGTGCATCATAAGATATAGTTAAATCCAAACAAATTATGGGGCAGCCAAGGAAAAATGTCCCTCACCATTTCTGGGTTCAGCTCTGGGATACTGATCTCCACCTGTCAAGTTGAATGGCAATATAATTTAGTTAACCCACCTTTGACAGTAAAATTTTCAAGGGCAGTAAAGCCAGGGAGAAAAGCAAAATACTCCACAGAACTAGTCTCCTATGAAAGAACATGCAAAGCTTGCTTCTACCCACCTTATTATTAGACTAAGGTCACTCCTGTTTATAGAGTATCATGGTAGGTCTGTAATCTGATTCACTTCAACGGTAAATTTTGCTAGCCCTGTTGTGGTCACAGCACACGTTCATAAGGTGGGCTTGCTGACCGAAGCCGAAAAAAGGAGTTCATCCTTTTAATTCAAGTATAATGCTTCACCAAAAAGAGGAAACAATTGCATACCCCATGAAGAATTATATTGTCTTGTTGGAAAAAATGACAAAAAACACCAGTTATTTAGGCAGTTTTGCATTTGCAAAAAGCCGGTGCACCATGATTATGGTCTCATAATGTAATTAATTGATGGAAAAAACTAATTATTTGGTTGGAAAAAGTTGGTAAGTGTGATAATTTATTAAAGAATTGATGTTATGTTAGTACTGAAAGAATTGTGTTTATTTTGCAGAAAAATGACTTAAAATTGGAAGAAATAAAGTGAAAGGAGAAGCATAGTTGAGGAGGAGCTTTCAGGAATGTGCGTCTAGTGGGTGGAATGCTTTGTGTCCGGACGGAAGTGACAGAAGGTGAAGGCTGAGATGCATGAAGAGTTGGAACATACTGTCAATCGCATCCAGACGGTTGAAAAAACGCATCTGGACGCGTGTGGCTAGAGTGCCAACGCCAGCAGAGGAGTTATATTGCAATTAGATCTTTTCTAAAATCATGCTATATATAGGAGAGGATGATTGTGTAGAGAGTACCTTTACTTTAGTATTTTTATTTATTTTCCTTTGGTTTACTGTTGTCATGTTTAGCTAAGAGGTTTAGCTAGGGCTAGGGGAGATCTTCTCAATGAAGTATGATATTGTTATTGACTTATGGGTTTAATGGTATATGATATTTTGTTAATTTAACTTTTGATTCTTAGTAAAATTTTTACTCTGTAAAGATTCTTGAATTATTGTGTCTCATACCTTAATTTCTTGAATTTTCCTGCGAGACAAATGACTAGTTCTTCCATACTTATNAGATGCATGAAGAGTTGGAACATACTGTCAATCGCATCCAGACGGTTGAAAAAACGCATCTGGACGCGTGTGGCTAGAGTGCCAACGCCAGCAGAGGAGTTATATTGCAATTAGATCTTTTCTAAAATCATGCTATATATAGGAGAGGATGATTGTGTAGAGAGTACCTTTACTTTAGTATTTTTATTTATTTTCCTTTGGTTTACTGTTGTCATGTCTAGCTAAGAGATTTAGTTAGGGCTAGGGGAGATCTTCTCAATGAAGTATGATATTGTTATTGACTTATGGGTTTAATGGTATATGATGTTTTGTTAATTTAACTTTTGATTCTTAGTAAAATTTTTACTCTGTAAAGATTCTTGANTTAGCTAAGAGGTTTAGCTAGGGCTAGGGGAGATCTTCTCAATGAAGTATGATATTGTTATTGACTTATGGGTTTAATGGTATATGATATTTTGTTAATTTAACTTTTGATTCTTAGTAAAATTTTTACTCTGTAAAGATTCTTGAATTATTGTGTCTCATACCTTAATTTCTTGAATTTTCCTGCGAGACAAATGACTAGTTCTTCCATACTTATGTTAATTACAATTTATTCCACATAATAATATAATTGGAGGGTTAATTGGGTAAATCATAATTACAATAGTTAGGAAAGTTTGATTTATTGTAGACTTCGGACACAGTAAATACTTACAATCAGAAACCAATTCATTGATTTTTCTGGATAAACTTTTGGTTATAAACAGAAGTGTATTCTCGTTTTTATTTCTAAATTCAATGACTTGAGTCAGTTGACACTTGATTCTTGTCTAGGTTTGAAAATTAAGTCTTTAATCATTACTGTATGGATTTGAGAGGATGTATCTTACGTTCTAGTATTTTTTTCATACTGTTTGAATCACTTTACTCGGTTTTATTAATTCAAACACTCTTTTGAAACAAACCATCTTCAAAGTTTGTTACAGAATTTAGTGTGGTTTCTATTGTTATCACAATTCCCTAAGGGTTCGACCTTGATGTTCTGAATCTATCTTACTTCGCACAACCTACGCTTGAGTTTACATATTTAAAGTTGTAGCACACCATGTAAGATGCATCTAAAATTTAGGCACCACTTATCTTGAATAGGCAAATCTGCTTACTAGTATCAATGTGTATCTCCATTGTACCAAAAAAAAAAAAAATCAATGTGTATTTTGTTCACCATTTGTTAAGTTGTGATGCCTTGCAGAAATTTTTCCAGCTCATTTAATCCCAACAACAGGATGAAGGCAGACAGCATATGATTATCATCAACACTTTAATCCCAAACGGCAGCATGATGGTGGTTAGCTACAGGAATGTGACAAGTAATATGCCAGGATATATTCCCACAGCAGCATGAGTATTTTGTTTAGTATGTAATTGAATTATGTTGTTCCACAGCCATTTTCTAATACGTCAAATTTCAACAAATAGCGTGTAGGTGGTACAATATATAAGAAAGAGATTCAATAAACATCTGACCTTCAATCGAGTTTTTCCATCATTTATGGCTCTTTTGGTAGCTTGTAGCGCATCATCATAAAAATATTCCCTGATTTCTCGCGAATGAGGAATGTTATTCAATCTAGTGGGAATTCCTCTCCAAGTTTCCTGTAAGATGTCCATAAATTACAATGAGAAAGTGACAGAGCCACAAGGTATGTTCATCTACAGCTTCTCATCCCCCATGAATATAAAATGGAAATTTTGGGAGAGAAGAATTTTAAAATTCATAACCAGATACCTTGCTCGAGGATTCTTTCTTTATGTGGATTTCACTTTCAATTGCTGGTTTTCCTGGTGTAGATAAGAAACAGAATGAAGTTCGACTGAAAGAAAATAGTCCACTGCTCGGTGAACTTTAGATTTTTGAATTATGCCAATGGGTTGCTAGGTTCAAGCAAAATTTTCACCATATACATAGAATTATCACCCAAATCATGATGGGCTAGGACATACTAAATCACCCTAGTGATATGCACATAGATAGATTATAAGAGATTGAGACCATCGAAGGTATGATAAAAGTATAAGAGATAAAAAAAGATATTTGAAGAATCCATTAGCAAAATTTTGTAGATTTTCTCATGTGTACACTAACACTTTTTTTTTCGACCACCCACTGTAGGATGGTATCGTATCAAATATCTGTGATGAGAACATAAATATTGTGTCTCAACACCTAACTAATACCTNCCACTTTTTTTTTCGACCATCCACTGTAGGATGGTATCTTATCAAATATCTGTGATGAGAACATAAATATTGTGTCTCAACACCTAACTAATACCTAGTTTCGCTGCCTCCACTTTCTTTTTCTGTATTTGTGACAACAAAGAGTCTATTTCTTTGAAAATTACATCTTTAGGACGATTTCCATCAATCTGTAAATCAAAATATGAACAAATATAATTACTCAAACAGAAAATGTGATAAGAGTATGCAAAATCTATATAACTGAGGGATGAAAACACCTTATTCAGTATCTCTCGGTATGCAGAAATGACTGCCTCTGCATTTTGCTTATATATTTGCAGACGTGATTTCACCTGTATTGTACATGATAGGTGCCAATACAAGAGCTTATAGTGAGTAGAGTTGGGTTCACAAAAAGGCATTCTATGATTCAGAACAAGTAACTAGGTTAACAAAGGAACAAATAAATTGTGTTTAAAGAGTAAATATACTTCCCGCACTGTTTGATTTGATGTAACGTCAATCACACATGTTGAACAACACTGTCTTGCCATGCTATCTCAATGATGTCTTGCCATGATATGAAAGACTATGACCAACATTTGGAATACAAGGCAAGCCATAAAGGCATAAACTATGGCCTCTGTAACTAATATTTAGGCAAACGTTGAAAAGTCTAAGGGGAAGATTGTACAATCGGAATGAATAAAACTGTGTTGGTTTCTGCCATGGGTAAACTAATAATCTAACAAAATCTCAGCCCACCAAGCCCTCAGCAGGACTAAAACCTGCAAGGACTTGATCACAAAAACTCGAACTTGATGGTTTGTTCTGTCCACATCCAAGTCCTCAGTTAAATCCTTGCAGTCATGATTTCACGTTCTTTCTCACCACCTCAATCCATGTCCTGTTCGGCCTCCTAATTTTGATCCTCAATGATGCCTTTATTGGCCTTCATTGAGCTTGGATGAAATTAACACCTCAAATAAGTTCCCTCACCATATCTTCAGTTAGTTTCATCTCTAATTTCTGAAGATGCATTTATGTTTGCCTTATGAATGATATAATTTCTACACAAAGAAGGACATATTTCAGACTAAAAGATATTTTGTCCGCCAATGGACATATTCTATTTCTGTTCATCATTTTTTTTTCCAAACAGCAGGCTGACTGGTCAACTTCTGAGGTTACAGGCGGATGAAGAAGATTTAGAGAGGTGGCAGATGATTAACCATCAAAAATGTTATTTTATTATATTTAATGATTGATTAATTGCATATTATTTGTAATTAAATGTGATAAATTCATGGATTTTTTAGTTTGATACATTTTTTAGTTGTTTGATTTATTTTGTAGGTAAATTGGTTGATTTAAATTAATAATAGATAAAACAAGTGAAACAATCACTAGAGGAAGAATTACAATTGATAAAGATTGAAGAGTCAAGATTAAGATAGGAAGATTTGAAATTAATGTGACAATTTAATTTTTATAAGAGTCCAAGTGAAAAGAAAACTCATTTAAAGNCACAATTGATAAAGATTGAAGAGTCAAGATTAAGATAGGAAGATTTGAAGTTAATGTGACAATTTAATTTTTATAAGAGTCCAAGTGAAAAGAAAACTCATTTAAAGTTGGATTAGGAAAGTATTCTAGAAGATAAGGATTTAACAGGTATTCAGTATTTTGATCATAACTTTTGACTCCAATATCCGATTGACCTGATTTTTGCGGGGTTGGAAAGAAGACTTCAAGGGCTATAAAAGTGTATTTTACAAAAATTTTGTGAATTGGTCTCTAAATATGGGAAATTCAAGATCAAATTCTAGACAAATTTGGTATCTGCGGTCCCCAAGATTTTATGCACGGAATTTAACCTTAAAAGACTTCTTTTTGGAAAGGAATTCCTCTCAACCCTACCTTAGATCTCCTACTTATACTTAGGCCTTATTTTAGTATAAATAAGGGCTCTCACCTATTGAGAGGGAATGATTAAGATTATTATTCTGTTTTCATATTTTTTTTTCTAGTTTTTGTTCTAATTCTATGGCTTACTAAAAGCCCAACTAAAGATAGAGAAAATACTTTCAATGAAGCATAGTATTTATTATTGATTCAATGTTCTTTTTAATGCACGATTTATTCTTTTAATTTAATTCTTATCTTTTAGTAAAGTTTTTGCTCAGTATAATTTCTTGATTTATTGTGCCACGTACATTAAATGCTTGAGATTCCCCGGAAGTCAAATAATTGGTTATTTCATTTTTGAATTAATTAATTAGAATTTCTCATAAGATAGTTAATTTATTATTTGCAATAAAATAATGTTTATCTGTTAGAAAACTTGATTTATCGTATGTTCCGGGCACAGTGAATGCTTATAATCTATAAGTAAATTTTTATATTTATTCAGATAATTTATTAATGATAACTTTTGATATTTTCATATTATCACCGCTAAATATTTCAATTGGGATCACTCCTCAGCTGATTCTCAATTGAGTTCGAAAACTAAATCATTAATAATTATTGTGTGGATTTGAAAGGGTATCTCCGATGCTTTAGTATTTCAATTATTGTTTTAACCAACCCACCTTTCTTCTATTGAATAAATTCTTACTCAAATAAATTTCAAAACAGTTTTCTTTTATTTGTTTTGTGTCTCTTGTTTTCACAATTCCTTGTGGTTCAACCTCGGACTCTCGAGAAATTTATTACTTCGCACAACCTACACTTAGGTGATCAATTTTAAAGTTGTAGCAGCAGACTTAATGCAAACTCTGTTGAATCATTGCCAAACTTCTGAGAGAATATTGTATTTGTGAACTCTATCACCAGAAGAAATCATTGCACAACTGAATGTTTATATACTTCACAACTCATCTCAAGGTAATAGGTCATAATGCAAAGCCTTACTCATATTGCTACACACTTTACACCTTCTTCATGCATGAAGAAAAGTTTGTCATTGACAGATTTTCACTCTCCTACCTTTCACCATAGAGCCTGGCTGCCTTGCAATCATCAGTTATCACTCTCATACCTTTCACCATAGAGCCTGGCTGCCTTACAATCATCAGCTGTTATTTCCTCTTTGATTTTGCATCAAGGCTTCTACATAAATCCGTCCTATTCAGTTTCTATTGGAATATCCCCATCAATCTTCCCCTCCTTGGGGATCACTCGCTTAGGTAACACAATTTGTCATCTACGGCTGTCATCCACTGTCAACCTTCGTCACAAATTCATCTCTACTTTTAGGCTTACTGATAAAAATGCAAAAATGAGCCTAGATGTATCCTGTCCTCNTTACAGAATTTAGTGTGGTTTCTATTGTTATCACAATTCCCTAAGGGTTCGACCTTGATGTTCTGAATCTATCTTACTTCGCACAACCTACGCTTGAGTTTACATATTTAAAGTTGTAGCACACCATGTAAGATGCATCTAAAATTTAGGCACCACTTATCTTGAATAGGCAAATCTGCTTACTAGTATCAATGTGTATCTCCATTGTACCAAAAAAAAAAAAAATCAATGTGTATTTTGTTCACCATTTGTTAAGTTGTGATGCCTTGCAGAAATTTTTCCAGCTCATTTAATCCCAACAACAGGATGAAGGCAGACAGCATATGATTATCATCAACACTTTAATCCCAAACGGCAGCATGATGGTGGTTAGCTACAGGAATGTGACAAGTAATATGCCAGGATATATTCCCACAGCAGCATGAGTATTTTGTTTAGTATGTAATTGAATTATGTTGTTCCACAGCCATTTTCTAATACGTCAAATTTCAACAAATAGCGTGTAGGTGGTACAATATATAAGAAAGAGATTCAATAAACATCTGACCTTCAATCGAGTTTTTCCATCATTTATGGCTCTTTTGGTAGCTTGTAGCGCATCATCATAAAAATATTCCCTGATTTCTCGCGAATGAGGAATGTTATTCAATCTAGTGGGAATTCCTCTCCAAGTTTCCTGTAAGATGTCCATAAATTACAATGAGAAAGTGACAGAGCCACAAGGTATGTTCATCTACAGCTTCTCATCCCCCATGAATATAAAATGGAAATTTTGGGAGAGAAGAATTTTAAAATTCATAACCAGATACCTTGCTCGAGGATTCTTTCTTTATGTGGATTTCACTTTCAATTGCTGGTTTTCCTGGTGTAGATAAGAAACAGAATGAAGTTCGACTGAAAGAAAATAGTCCACTGCTCGGTGAACTTTAGATTTTTGAATTATGCCAATGGGTTGCTAGGTTCAAGCAAAATTTTCACCATATACATAGAATTATCACCCAAATCATGATGGGCTAGGACATACTAAATCACCCTAGTGATATGCACATAGATAGATTATAAGAGATTGAGACCATCGAAGGTATGATAAAAGTATAAGAGATAAAAAAAGATATTTGAAGAATCCATTAGCAAAATTTTGTAGATTTTCTCATGTGTACACTAACACTTTTTTTTTCGACCACCCACTGTAGGATGGTATCGTATCAAATATCTGTGATGAGAACATAAATATTGTGTCTCAACACCTAACTAATACCTAGTTTCGCTGCCTCCACTTTCTTTTTCTGTATTTGTGACAACAAAGAGTCTATTTCTTTGAAAATTACATCTTTAGGACGATTTCCATCAATCTGTAAATCAAAATATGAACAAATATAATTACTCAAACAGAAAATGTGATAAGAGTATGCAAAATCTATATAACTGAGGGATGAAAACACCTTATTCAGTATCTCTCGGTATGCAGAAATGACTGCCTCTGCATTTTGCTTATATATTTGCAGACGTGATTTCACCTGTATTGTACATGATAGGTGCCAATACAAGAGCTTATAGTGAGTAGAGTTGGGTTCACAAAAAGGCATTCTATGATTCAGAACAAGTAACTAGGTTAACAAAGGAACAAATAAATTGTGTTTAAAGAGTAAATATACTTCCCGCACTGTTTGATTTGATGTAACGTCAATCACACATGTTGAACAACACTGTCTTGCCATGCTATCTCAATGATGTCTTGCCATGATATGAAAGACTATGACCAACATTTGGAATACAAGGCAAGCCATAAAGGCATAAACTATGGCCTCTGTAACTAATATTTAGGCAAACGTTGAAAAGTCTAAGGGGAAGATTGTACAATCGGAATGAATAAAACTGTGTTGGTTTCTGCCATGGGTAAACTAATAATCTAACAAAATCTCAACCCACCAAGCCCTCAGCAGGACTAAAACCTGCAAGGACTTGATCACAAAAACTCGAACTTGATGGTTTGTTCTGTCCACATCCAAGTCCTCAGTTAAATCCTTGCAGTCATGATTTCACGTTCTTTCTCACCACCTCAATCCATGTCCTGTTCGGCCTCCTAATTTTGATCCTCAATGATGCCTTTATTGGCCTTCATTGAGCTTGGATGAAATTAACACCTCAAATAAGTTCCCTCACCATATCTTCAGTTAGTTTCATCTCTAATTTCTGAAGATGCATTTATGTTTGCCTTATGAATGATATAATTTCTACACAAAGAAGGACATATTTCAGACTAAAAGATATTTTGTCCGCCAATGGACATATTCTATTTCTGTTCATCATTTTTTTTTCCAAACAGCAGGCTGACTGGTCAACTTCTGAGGTTACAGGCGGATGAAGAAGATTTAGAGAGGTGGCAGATGATTAACCATCAAAAATGTTATTTTATTATATTTAATGATTGATTAATTGCATATTATTTGTAATTAAATGTGATAAATTCATGGATTTTTTAGTTTGATACATTTTTTAGTTGTTTGATTTATTTTGTAGGTAAATTGGTTGATTTAAATTAATAATAGATAAAACAAGTGAAACAATCACTAGAGGAAGAATTACAATTGATAAAGATTGAAGAGTCAAGATTAAGATAGGAAGATTTGAAATTAATGTGACAATTTAATTTTTATAAGAGTCCAAGTGAAAAGAAAACTCATTTAAAGTTGGATTAGGAAAGTATTCTAGAAGATAAGGATTTAACAGGTATTCAGTATTTTAATCATAACTTTTGACTCCAATATCCGATTGACCTGATTTTTGCGGGGTTGGAAAGAAGACTTCAAGGGCTATAAAAGTGTATTTTACAAAAATTTTGTGAATTGGTCTCTAAATATGGGAAATTCAAGATCAAATTCTAGACAAATTTGGTATCTGCGGTCCCCAAGATTTTATGCACGGAATTTAACCTTAAAAGACTTCTTTTTGGAAAGGAATTCCTCTCAACCCTACCTTAGATCTCCTACTTATACTTAGGCCTTATTTTAGTATAAATAAGGGCTCTCACCTATTGAGAGGGAATGATTAAGATTATTATTCTGTTTTCATATTTTTTTTTCTAGTTTTTGTTCTAATTCTATGGCTTACTAAAAGCCCAACTAAAGATAGAGAAAATACTTTCAATGAAGCATAGTATTTATTATTGATTCAATGTTCTTTTTAATGCACGATTTATTCTTTTAATTTAATTCTTATCTTTTAGTAAAGTTTTTGCTCAGTATAATTTCTTGATTTATTGTGCCACGTACATTAAATGCTTGAGATTCCCCGGAAGTCAAATAATTGGTTATTTCATTTTTGAATTAATTAATTAGAATTTCTCATAAGATAGTTAATTTATTATTTGCAATAAAATAATGTTTATCTGTTAGAAAACTTGATTTATCGTATGTTCCGGGCACAGTGAATGCTTATAATCTATAAGTAAATTTTTATATTTATTCAGATAATTTATTAATGATAACTTTTGATATTTTCATATTATCACCGCTAAATATTTCAATTGGGATCACTCCTCAGCTGATTCTCAATTGAGTTCGAAAACTAAATCATTAATAATTATTGTGTGGATTTGAAAGGGTATCTCCGATGCTTTAGTATTTCAATTATTGTTTTAACCAACCCACCTTTCTTCTATTGAATAAATTCTTACTCAAATAAATTTCAAAACAGTTTTCTTTTATTTGTTTTGTGTCTCTTGTTTTCACAATTCCTTGTGGTTCAACCTCGGACTCTCGAGAAATTTATTACTTCGCACAACCTACACTTAGGTGATCAATTTTAAAGTTGTAGCAGCAGACTTAATGCAAACTCTGTTGAATCATTGCCAAACTTCTGAGAGAATATTGTATTTGTGAACTCTATCACCAGAAGAAATCATTGCACAACTGAATGTTTATATACTTCACAACTCATCTCAAGGTAATAGGTCATAATGCAAAGCCTTACTCATATTGCTACACACTTTACACCTTCTTCATGCATGAAGAAAAGTTTGTCATTGACAGATTTTCACTCTCCTACCTTTCACCATAGAGCCTGGCTGCCTTGCAATCATCAGTTATCACTCTCATACCTTTCACCATAGAGCCTGGCTGCCTTACAATCATCAGCTGTTATTTCCTCTTTGATTTTGCATCAAGGCTTCTACATAAATCCGTCCTATTCAGTTTCTATTGGAATATCCCCATCAATCTTCCCCTCCTTGGGGATCACTCGCTTAGGTAACACAATTTGTCATCTACGGCTGTCATCCACTGTCAACCTTCGTCACAAATTCATCTCTACTTTTAGGCTTACTGATAAAAATGCAAAAATGAGCCTAGATGTATCCTGTCCTCGCTGCTGATTTGAAGCAATACAACTACATTGTAGTTCTTTCACTTAGAATGAAATTAAGAAGCGGCCAGATTAGATTTTTAAAGTGTTGCAGATTAATGATATCATATACATTGCTTCTGGCCAGTTTGATGGCTTAGGAGAACCAATTACTTCAGAAAAGGATTGCATTAGTCTTTAACAGAACCTTAAGATTATTTACAGTGTTGCTCTCTGCAAAACAAAAGGTTGATCTAGTGCATTGGAGGCCACAAGGTTAAAACTGCCATTGAAATCCCCTTCATTTCTTGTCTCCTTTTTCCTCTAGATGAATCCGGCTTAGGGCAAAAGGGGTTAGCAAATGTTACTTTGCAGTCATTGAAACAATTTCTAAACTTAGATTCCAACTGAAATCTGCTTGTCTGTCCCATAGGCCATACATTGTTTTGAAGGTTTTAAAACCCTTTTATCTTCACTGATATTCTTATGTCTCACAAAGAATTCACAAGCAGCCAGTGATAAAGAAAACGTAAAGGTAGGTCATCAATGCTGAGTAGACGTACCTTTTCCTTGGTGTCATCAGGACGAGTTATGAGTCTTGCTTCAATTTCCTTGGTTTCTGGGGGGAAATTTTTTATATGGTAGATCTTTCCTGTTAAAGGATCCAGTCTTCGACCAACACATCTGTCGATTAGAATTTCATCAGGAACCTGAGTATAAAGAGATCACATCTTTGTAAAAGATTAATCCCATGAAACCTGCCACTAATTAGCAATAGAAAAAAGTATGCAGACTATATTTATTGTAAAATACCCAGTTTCAGAAACTTTTAGTCTTCTTTGTATTTTTATATGTACAAAGCACGATTAGATTTAAGGTCAAAATGAGATAAAATGACTCCAAAGTCACATGCCCCTGCATCTGGAAGATTTCAGTTAAATATTTGATGACAAAGTCATGATGCTTCCCAATGGGATCTCTCATGCAAACACATGCAGAGACATGCAAAAGCTCTTGTTTCGTGTAACACCAATCACTCAGGCAAGGAGGCAATGTTAGCACAAGATTCTAAATTCATTTATGTTATCTTTTAAGAATATTAGGGTAGTATGTGTAAATTGTTAATAGTAAGAGGGTATATGTGTAATTCTTATTATTGTGAGTTAACTATAAATACAAGTGATGTATGAGAGTTAGGTTAAGTTTTTAACCTCTCTCTTTCTCTCTAATATTGTGTTATGTTATTTTTCTCAACTTAATATGGTATCAGAGCAAGGTTATTCTAAATACAAATATTAACCCAAACTGGTGTTGTTGCTGTCGTGGTGGTGTTGCTGTCATTGATGTAGTCGACGTTGGTGGTGTTAACTTGGTGTTGTTTGGGTTTTGCTTCGTGGTGGTGCAGTCGACTGGTGGCGTCTGTCTTTTT
Organism: Ilex paraguariensis; assembly: GCA_963454935.2. Taxonomy (NCBI): domain Eukaryota; kingdom Viridiplantae; phylum Streptophyta; class Magnoliopsida; order Aquifoliales; family Aquifoliaceae; genus Ilex; species Ilex paraguariensis. Next base: position 236,363 of record CAUOFW020007046.1, read on the forward strand.
TTTTTTTTTTCCTTCGTGGTGGTGTAGTCTGATTTTTGCCTCGTAGTGGTGTGTGGTTGACACTCATAGTGGTCTTTGGTGGTGTTCTCTTGGCGCAGTCAACAGTGAAGGAATAGGGTTTGGTAGAAACCATAATCAGTGAAGGAATAGGGCTCTATAGACCTCGTTGTCTCCTTTTCAATGGCATTATCGTCTTGGATATTCCTCTCTCCAGAATCTGAAGCACCAAGTTCCCAGTCTTAGTTTTGTGTCGTCTTTGTCTTGTGAAACTTGTCAACTTAGTAAGCATCATCGTGTGTCATTTCAGTCTAGAGTCAATAATCGTGTGTTTAGTCCATTTGAGTTGGTACATTCTGATGTATGGAGTCTAATAAAGAATATTTCATCTAATAAATATCCTTATTTTGTGTTATTTATGGATGACTATTCTCGTGTGACTTGGTTGTTTCTTATGAAAGCTCGGTCTGAATTATTCTCTATCTTTGAAACTTTTCGTAAGGAAATAAAAACTCAATATGGTTGTCATATACATATTTCACGTTCTAATAATGCTTGAGAATATGAATCTGATCCTTTTTTAACTTATTTTAGTAAAAATGACATTATTCATTAAACTTTTTGTGTTTACACATCTCTACAGAACGGTATTGCTGAACGCAAAAACTGTCATTTGTTGGAAATCACCCATGCCTTGTTATTTCAAATGAATATTCTCTAATATTTTTGAAGTGATGTTGTTCTTAATGCTTGTCACCTTATTAATCATATGTCATTCTCTGTGTTAAATGGACAAAGTCCATATTCTGTCTTTTTTGCTAATAAGCCCTTATTTTTTTTAACTCCTAAGGTTTTTAGATGTGTCTGTTATATTTACAATTTGGATCCTGAGTTTGATAAACTTGACCTTCGAACTACCAAATGTGTTTTTCTTAGTTATTCCCTCACACAGAAGGGGTATCGTTGTTACAGTCCTTCTATGCGACACTACTTTACTAGTGCCGATGCACATTTGAGGAATCTATTCCATATTTTTCAGCACCTTTTCAGCCTTTGGATCTGGACTTTGGGTCATCTCTTGTACCACCATCTCTTTCCTCATCTTCAGATATTCTACTGCCTACTGTGTTACCATCTATTTTACCTCTTCGTATATACTCTCGTCGTCCTCGACCATCGCCTGAGCTGCCCGTACCGTCTTCCTTGCCGCCTTCTGATCCTGGTCCATTAGGTAATTTAGACTCTTTACCTATTACTCTTCGAAAATGTACTTGTTCGTGTGTTACTAATCATCCTATTGCTCATTTTGTTACATATGATGCCTTGTCTCCTATCTTCTCTTGTTTTACCTCTCAATTATCTACTCTATCTATTCCTAAGCATTTACAGGATGCATTATTTGATCCGAGTTAGACGAAAGTTATGGAGGATGAGATGGACGCCTTACATCATTTTTGGGACTTGAGATCTCGTTCCTTTACCTCCTGGTAAACGAACTATTGGTTGTCATTGGGTGTATGCTGTTAAATTTCATCCGGATGGTTCTGTGGAACGTCTCAAAGTCTGGTTAGTTGCAAAGGGCTTTACTCAGACCTATGGTATTGATTATGAGGAGACTTTCTCTCCTGTTGCCAAAATTTCCTCTGTTTGTATCTTGATTTCTTTGACTACTAATCTTAATTGACCCTTGTTTGAGTTAGAAGTCAAAAATGTCTTCCTACATGGTGACTTGGTTGAAAAGGTATATATGGAGTAGCCACCTAAATTTATTGCTCAAGGGGAGTATGGTAAAAGTGTATGTCGGTTAAAAAATTTTTTGTATGGTTTGAAGCAGTCACCGAGGGCATGGTTTGGTAAATTTTCAGATGCAGTTTTAGAGTTTGGTCTTCTTTGATGTCAGACAGACCATTCTTTGTTTTATAGATAGATGGGTGCTGGATATGTTCTATTGGTGGTCTATGTAGATGATATTATGACCACTCGAAATGATTCTGAGGAGATTGCCAAGTTAAAAATCTTCTTGCAAGATCGATTTCATANTCATTTCAGTCTAGAGTCAATAATCGTGTGTCATTTCAGTCTAGAGTCAATAATCGTGTGTTTAGTCCATTTGAGTTGGTACATTCTGATGTATGGAGTCTAATAAAGAATATTTCATCTAATAAATATCCTTATTTTGTGTTATTTATGGATGACTATTCTCATGTGACTTGGTTGTTTCTTATGAAAGCTCGGTCTGAATTATTCTCTATCTTTGAAACTTTTCGTAAGGAAATAAAAACTAAATATGGTTGTCATATACATATTTCACGTTCTAATAATGCTTGAGAATATGAATCTGATCCTTTTTTAACTTATTTTAGTAAAAATGACATTATTCATTAAACTTTTTGTGTTTACACATCTCTACAGAACGGTATTGCTGAACGCAAAAACTGTCATTTGTTGGAAATCACCCATGCCTTGTTATTTCAAATGAATATTCTCTAATATTTTTGAAGTGATGTTGTTCTTAATGCTTGTCACCTTATTAATCATATGTCATTCTCTGTGTTAAATGGACAAAGTCCATATTCTGTCTTTTTTGCTAATAAGCCCTTATTTTTTTTAACTCCTAAGGTTTTTAGATGTGTCTGTTATATTTACAATTTGGATCCTGAGTTTGATAAACTTGACCTTCGAACTACCAAATGTGTTTTTCTTAGTTATTCCCTCACACAGAAGGGGTATCGTTGTTACAGTCCTTCTATGCGACACTACTTTACTAATGCCGATGCACATTTGAGGAATCTATTCCATATTTTTCAGCACCTTTTCAGCCTTTGGATCTGGACTTTGGGCCATCTCTTGTACCACCATCTCTTTCCTCATCTTCAGATATTCTACTGCCTACTATGTTACCATCTATTTTACCTCTTCGTATATACTCTCGTCGTCCTCGACCATCGCCTGAGCTGCCCGTACCGTCTTCCTTGCCGCCTTCTGATCCTGGTCCATTAGGTAATTTAGACTCTTTACCTATTACTCTTCGAAAATGTACTTGTTCGTGTGTTACTAATCATCCTATTGCTCATTTTGTTACATATGATGCCTTGTCTCCTATCTTCTCTTGTTTTACCTCTCAATTATCTACTCTATCTATTCCTAAGCATTTACAGGATGCATTATTTGATCCGGGTTAGACGAAAGTTATGGAGGATGAGATGGACGCCTTACATCATTTTTGGGACTTGAGATCTCGTTCCTTTACCTCCTGGTAAACGAACTATTGGTTGTCATTGGGTGTATGCTGTTAAATTTCATCCGGATGGTTCTGTGGAACGTCTCAAAGTCTGGTTAGTTGCAAAGGGCTTTACTCAGACCTATGGTATTGATTATGAGGAGACTTTCTCTCCTGTTGCCAAAATTTCCTCTGTTTGTATCTTGATTTCTTTGACTACTAATCTTAATTGACCCTTGTTTGAGTTAGAAGTCAAAAATGTCTTCCTACATGGTGACTTGGTTGAAAAGGTATATATGGAGTAGCCACCTAAATTTATTGCTCAAGGGGAGTATGGTAAAAGTGTATGTCGGTTAAAAAAATTTTTGTATGGTTTGAAGCAGTCACCGAGAGCATGGTTTGGTAAATTTTCAGATGCAGTTTTAGAGTTTGGTCTTCTTTGATGTCAGACAGACCATTCTTTGTTTTATAGATAGATGGGTGCTGGATATGTTCTATTGGTGGTCTATGTAGATGATATTATGACCACTCGAAATGATTCTGAGGAGATTGCCAAGTTAAAAATCTTCTTGCAAGATCGATTTCATGCTAAGGATTTGAGAAAACTCAAGTATTTCTTGAGAATTGAAGTAGCTCGATCTAAACAAGGTATTTGTTTATCACAGAGGAAATATGTGCTTGACATGCTAGAGGAAACAGGTTTGTTGGGTGGTAGACCGATTGATGTTCCTATGGATTCGAATCAAAAACTATTGGATGATGGTGCACTGTTTGAGAATCTGGGTCGGTATCGCAGATTAGTTGGGAAGCTTAATTATTTCACTATTACTCGACCGAATATTTTTTATGCAGTCAGTTCATGGGGTGTCCTAGAGTACCACATTGGGAGGCAGTTATTTGTATTCTACGATATCTCAAATAAGCTCCTGGACTTGGAGTATTATATCGAGTTAATGGATATCTTAGAGTGAAAGGTTTCTCAGATGCTGATTGAGCTGACTCTCCTTCTGATCGGAGATCAACCACTGGTTATTGTACTTTCTTAGGAGCTAACGTTGTCTCATGAAAAAGTAAGAAACAATCTGTGGTAGCAAGATCCAGTGTTGAGGCTGAGTATAGGGCCATGGCGCATACGACGTGTGAATTGACTTGGCTACTACACTTCCTCCAAGAAATTGGGTTTCCAGTTCAACTTCCTTTACAGTTGTTCTGTGACAACCAGACAACTATCCATATCATTGTCAATCCGGTATTTCACAAGAGAATCAAACATATTGAGATTGATTGTCACTTTATTCGGGACAAGATAGTAGCTAGGGAGATTACAATTCTATTTGTGAAATCTAAAGATCAGCTTACAAATATGTTTACCAAAGCATTGAGTCGTACACGTCTTACAGCGATTCGTTCCAAACTTGGATTATATGATATATATAGTCCAGCTTGAAGGGAAGTGTTAAGAATATTAGGGTAGTATGTGTAAATTGTTAATAGTAAAAGAGTGTATGTATAATTCTTATTATTGCGAGTTAACTATAAATACAAGTGATGTATGAGAGTTAGGTTAAGTTTTTAACCTCCCTCTTTCTCTCTAATATTGTCTCTAATATTGTATTATGTTAATTCTCTCAACTTAACATTATCCAACGAGTGATATACAGCTTCCAATGGCAAAAAGAATCAAATAAACTATCCCACAAAGAGCTATCTTGTTCAGAAGGGCTGCTACCATGAATAATTCAACGTATCTTGGTAAACTTTAAACTAAAAATAAATTCAGTAACCTTCCACCAATTTCATAATATTGAAGGAAAAGCAATTACATATGTAAAAGAAATACTGGCATACATCTAGCATGATGTAAACATCTGGTCTAATCTTCATTTTCTCTAGACTCTGTGCTTGGGGAAAATTCCGTGGGTATCCATCAAGAAGCCACCCTTTCTCCTTTGCATCTTTTTGTGATAATCGTCCTGTCACCATCTACAAAGCAAAGGGTTCGTATCCACTAATTTTGATAAGGAAACGTAACGATAACATGAAAAATCAGACTTTTTTCGAAGGAAAAAAATAACATGAAAAATCATATCATACAGCTGTCACAATTTCATCTGGAACTAGTTGACCAGCATTCATGTACTCTTTTGCTTTGTTTCCCATTTCGGTGCCAGCTGATACTTCAGCTCGTAATAGATCTCCAGTCGATATGTGAACCACTCCAAACTGAAGACCAAAAGGAAAAGTCATGGATGGTGATTTACAAAGCTAAGATATGGTTTCATTGATAATTTATGCATTACATGGAAACCGGAAAACAGCTCATAAAACCTTTTGGCCAAAGAGAAACAAACCATGAAAATCGTAAAGGGAATCTTCCTAAATTTGTTCGCCTCTAACTTGTTACTCCCTACTGTCTACACGCTTTAAAACTATTCATATCTTGTGCGTGACAAAAACCAAGTGAACATCAATGAGGCATCTTCACAACTGCAATAACTGTTTTTATTGGGTCTTGTATATTATGCATTTACAATTCGATTGTTTTGATTGTACTCTAGCTTTCAGTCCAATCAACACGAATCATAACAAACAACCGTTTAAATGCCAATTTCATCTTGAATTCCTACTTCTACTACCATACTACCTTTCTTCCCAACATCAATTACTAGAAACCAACCCAATTTTTTAATGTCAACAATAAAGGGACAAATTAGAGGTACAGTGAAGACCAACTAACCTTCTCAACAATCATCTCACACTGAGTCCCTTTACCCGAAGCTGGGGCCCCGGATATCATCACTTTCAAAGGCTCAATTTGTGAACACTTGACCTTCAATCCCTGCTCAGAAAGTGAAAGAAAGAGACAGATCTCTCCACATTGGTTGGTAATATAGAAATGAATAAATAACTGTCATCATAACAACTTGAGTTGGGACAGTAATATCACAAAATCAAACATTTTTTTTGTTGATTCGCTATATCTTACATGAAATTCAAACCAGTGCAGGTGACCCACTTTATCACAGCAATTCATATCCCAAAATTAATAAATAAAGGGCTTAAATCCTCCAATATGTGTGCGCACATATTTATATGTAATGAACAGCAAAAAAAATATTTTTATGTATTGAGAAATATACAAAACGGTTGGAAATACTAACCTTTTGTTTAGAGGTGGAATTGAAATGGGTATGTCCATGGAAACCCAAAGATGAAAAATGTTGCTGGGAAAATAGGGATGAGGTAAAGATAGAAGAGAAAGAAGAAGTTGATGATGAGAGANGTGTCCATGGAAACCCAACGATGAAAAATGTTGCTGGGAAAATAGGGATGAGGTAGAGATAGAAGAGAAAGAAGAAGTTGATGATGAGAGAGATGAGGGGAAGAGGGATAGAGGAGTGAGAGAAGAGCAAGCTGGAGTCGAAGAGACATCGCGAAAGTGAATAGCAGTAGNATGTCCATGGAAACCCAAAGATGAAAAATGTTGCTGGGAAAATAGGGATGAGGTAAAGATAGAAGAGAAAGAAGAAGTTGATGATGAGAGAGATGAGGGGAAGAGGGATAGAGTGAGAGAAGAGCAAGCTGGAGTCGAAGAGACATCGCGAAAGTGAATAGCAGTAGATGAGTGATGCAACATCATCACCGATGAAGCAGAGAGCTCTTCTGTGCGTGTGTGTGTGGGGGGGCGTCAGAGAGAGAGAGCGTAGGCTGAAGAGCAGAGTAGCCACAATTAACGGATAAACGGTCGCCACTAAAGTATCTCTCTCTCTCTCTCTCTCTCTGTGTGTTGTTTGGTTTTGTTCGATTGCGGGTCAAAATTCAATTATGGGAAATCTTGGGGGAATGATTGGTAGAAATGTGTAAAGACTATGTGAATAAGTGTCTTCCGAGATACTTGTATGTATGGTCGAACGAAATAAGTAAAAAACTATCTACCCTCTGAAAGAAATAAATAAAATAGTTTTGTGATAAATTATACTGGGGTCACTTTGTAAATAATAAATAGTTTTGGGGGTAAAAATCCAATCTTGAAAAAATTTGGTGCAGAAACTAGGGAAACTGTTCATAAAATTGGTAGAGCATTCCAGCATGTTCAGCTTTGTTTGTTTGTTTGGTTTATGTGGATAGTCAGCGAACTATGTAGCACATGTTGGATCCACTTGAGTGTCTAAATCCCTAATGAGTTCTTGTTTCACCAGTCCCATAAGATTTAAATTTCGTAAAGGGTAAAACTCGATTTTAAGATTAAAAGGTTTTACAAATTTTTAAAAATATGAATTTAATCGATATATGTAATTTTATGAGTGATTAGGTAAATTTAAAGTTGATGCGGCAACCTTACATAAACTATTCCAGACTATTCAAAAAGGAAAAAACAAAAAGAAGAAAGTAAAAGCAAGGAGGAGGTGGTAGGCTATGGGTATCGTCATGCTTTTTTCATGTATAAATGTGTGAAGACTCTGTGAATCAGAGTCATGTGAGGTGAATGAAATAGATCAAGTATTAGAGAAAAGATAAGGGTGGGGTTTGGAAGAAGGTATGTGTATTGTGTTGAACATCAATGTATCAAGTATGCAGGAAGAAAGGAAGAGGAAGCAGGAGAGAGAAAGCAAGAAAAAGGGAAGAAACACAGATATCAGAAGAAGAAGAAGATGAGAGAGAGAGGGGATTTGGGCTGTTGGGAAGGAACATCAGAGTTTAGCACTGAAATCACAGATGCCTTTGAGACTGAAACCTTGTCGTTCTAGCACAAAAGAATCCTTAGCTTACTCTTCCAGGAATTACCACTTGCCGAGCACAGATACAAACATGTGATACGAAGAACCCAAATATTTAAACTTGAATTTCACAACAAAACAAAAGACCAAGTGATTCTCCTATCATCCTCATGCAGATCAGTAATCGTAAGACAGTTTTAATATACGAAGTTATCTTCACTATCAAAGATAGAAGTACAAACGCAAGTTCGTTTTTAAGCAAAAGAAAGAAGAACATGGAAGACATTATGTTTCTTGAGAGCATATCATCCACAATTAGGGATTATTCATATGATTTGTACGCAAGGATTGTAAGACACTTTTAAACTAAGAAAATAAAGTAGTTTTTTTTTTTAAGGGAAAACAATAGTAAGAATTGCAATCAAGAGAGACATGAAATCCTATATTATGTATTCCCTAATCACAAATGGAATTGTTGCGCATGTTGCCAGATTTTCATTTTTTTTTTTCAACTTCGTCAATGTTCAGACATGTTTTTGGAACATTCCAAATTATCAACTCTTTTTTTGGGTAAGTTATATGAAGATGATATACCACAGGAAAAGCGTAGGAGGTAAAATGAATGTATAACAACAATACCACAGGTGAACAAAAAAATGAAATCAATTATCATTTTACTGAGATTAGATAGAAAAACAGCAATATCTTACTTGTATCTGCAAGGAAAACCCGAATAATTGTTATAGTTTCTGGAGGGCAACACTTGAAACAAATGGCACAAACATGTTGACTATTTGGGAAAAGCCACCATCTACAAATTCAGATAATCAATGACAAGTTGGGAATCTGACGTTTCAATACTAACAATCATGGTATTCCCCAAAATGGAACTTTAGTATCATGCATGATTTCGATCTAGTTAATAATTTTAGCAAATCTGGATGAAGTAGTTGTTTTAATTTTCTAAACTTGCCGGAAAAAAGATAAATTCAAGACAAGAAACATAAATATATCAACTATATACAGAGACTGTGTCCATTTTGTCTTAGTTTTGCAAACTTCCCATAAAAAAGACATATCAAAGACAAGAAACATTAGTAGATCTACTATATATGAAATCTGTGACCATTTCTCCAATGGCCGAATGCTGCTTATTTTCACAGAGTCTGTCTCTGAGTTGAAGGAAGTTTTTTCAGTCCAGCTTCACCGAGGAGAACAAGTAATGCACAAACCAAAATGAAGAAAGGAACCCAACTGTGCCTGTTGCAAGCATTATTGCCAGCACAATGAAGAGCGAATATACCAAGTAAAGAGTAGCAGAGACAGGTCCACTCAAACTCTTTAGATCGAAAACCAGATACTTTATGGAGTAAAGGAAAACGTATATGGCAACTGAACCAGAAGCAAAGAAAGATTTCCACCACCAATTCCAGTTCTCCATGTAGAGATGTCTGTATGTTAGAACTATAGACACTTCAGCACAAACCACCACAAGAAAGGTCAAAACAATGAAGAGGAACCCAAAAGCGTAGTATACACGGCCCGACCAAATACTGGACATGATGAAGAAGATCTCAACGAAAAGTGTACCGAATGGAAGAATCCCAGCCCCTAGAAGTAGAAGCCAAGAAGGGTATCTTTGAGCTGGGATTTCTCGAGGAACGTGATTGGTTCGAACTGGGTATTGAATATGAGGTGCCCTAGCCCCAAGGCAACCACCAATAAGGGTAAGGGGGACTGAAATAAAGAACCACAACAAAATGAGAATCACAAAGAGAGAAAAAGGGATGGCTCTTGTGCTGTGACTATTCCACAATAAGAAGTTCAGCGTCATTAGAATCAAAAAGCCAATACCAGGGAAGAAACAAGCAACCCACAAAGAGACTGAAACCCATCCTTTGTGATCACCACAAGAGATTGTCTTCCACAGACGAACAGCAACATAACCAGCCGCAATTCCAAGAATCAGGTAGAAAAACAGCATACCTGTAACCAGAGTTCCTCGAGAAGCCGGGGACGAGAACCCGAGAGCAGCAAACAAAGTCGTCACAACTGCCATCCCTAGAATCTGAACCCCATCTCCCACCATAACACAAAAAAGAGAAGGGTTGTTTGGAGGGTGGAAAACATCTCCCACAACAAGTTTCCACCCTGATAACTCCTCATTCATCTGGGCTTGGGCTTCTTTGTTCAGCTCTTCATAACGAACTGTCCTCAAGAAGATGACAACAATAATACCAGCCAAGAAAGTGGTCACCATAAGGGAATTGAGAATTGAGAACCAGTGGACTTTCACTCCCTCCATCTTCAAATAGGCATCCCATCTTGATGGCCACTTGATGTCACTCTCCACAAACGAAAACTCATATGTAAATGCCAGAGGCTCATTCTCCTTAATAGCCATCGCCACAGTGGTGGGATCACACTTGATCGCAGATGGATATGTATTATACATTTTCAAATTCTTCAATGACTCAGCAGTGTGTTGAATACTACAAGGGACCACCTCAAACCCAACAACCATGTATCCAGGCTTTTCTGATCCCGACTTCCCAACCATAGGGATCACCTCGGCCCCATCTCCAGTACCCATCACACGAGCCGCATTTGTATCCTCATACTTATGAACAAGAACATTAAATTTCAAGTGATTAAACAGATAATACACATCTTGAACCTTAATTCCCACAGGATACCCCGTCCACCGCAAGAAAAAACCCTCCTTCCTAGTATACCGAATGGCGGGTAAATTATCAAGAATCAAATTAACCTGATACATTTCATCAATCCTCTTTTTCAATACCTTAAACTCTTCACCGGACAATGGCTTTGTTTGACAGAGAAAGATCTCCGTCTCATTGGTGTACATCTTAAATCTGTAAGGAGAATTCTCAATCCTATCACCCATAAGGAGCTCACCGAGGTTTTCGGCACTGTCCTTAACACCCTCTTGGGGCTGGCAAAAGGGTAAGCTATAGTAGCTAAAGGGAATTTCAGTATCAATTGAAGTCAGGGAATTCACTTTCACAGACAAGACATCACCAATACCATATTTGTGAGGGTAGCTACCCGGAAGGTAAAAGCCATGACCCAGTTGAG
>CAUOFW020007046.1:255728-304860 GCA_963454935.2 Ilex paraguariensis
CCACCCCCGCCACCACCACCACCACCACCACCACCACCACCACCACCACTAGGGGTGTTCATCGGCAGGGTCGGGCCTGAGTAGTGTAAGCCCAAATCCTTACCCAAGTGAGTTATCGTGTGCGGGCCGGACTTCGGGTATGAGTAGGCTACCCGTAACCCAACCCGTGAGCCTATTGGGCGGGCCTCTGGGCAGGCTTGTTGGGCGGACCTGTTTGCGGGATTTTTTATATACATTTTTATTTAAAAATAATGAATATTTTTGTAACTTAATATTTCTGTAAATTATATTTTTGAATCAAAAGTAAAGTTAAAATGGATAAAAATAAAATAATAAATTATATCTAATAGAATGAATAAATCTCAACTAGGTTGACACCTACTAACTTATTTGTCATTTGTATTACTCTACCATTTAAAACTTATATGTTTAATACATGGAAAATAATACATTATTTATAATATCTAACTTTTTAAAACTTTAAATTTCGATATTGAGAGACGTATTTCAAAATTTCAAATTTAATGGTCTTAAAAATATAGCTTTTAAGGATATTGGGCCGGGTAATGGGTTTGAGGGCAAACTCAAGCCCTCTTTTTAAGGATATTGGCCTCAGGCTCAGGCTCAGGCTCGGGCGGGTCAATTATCGAGCCAATCGAGATTCGGACTTATTTTTTTCGGGCCGAATAACGGGACAGTAGGTAACCCGGCCCATGGACACCCCTAACCACCACCACCACTCACCACTTATGTAGGAAAAAAGGAAGATGAAGCAGGAGAGATAAAGCAAGAAAAAGGGAGAAAAACATATATTAGAAGAAGATGATGATGGAGAAAGGGGATTTGGGCTGTTGGGAAAGGGAACATCAGAGCTTAGCACTAAAATCATCGATGCCTCTGAGAGTGAAACCTTGTCGTCCTAGCACAAAAAAAATCCTTTGCTTACTCGTCCAGGAATTATCATTTGTCGAGCATGAATACAAATATGTGATACGAATAACCTAAATGTTTAATCATCCCCATGTAGATCAATAATCGTAAGACAGTTTAGTATACGTAATTATCGTTATTACAAGTGATAGAAGTACGAAAGTACACAGTGGAATAACAAATGTAGTTAAACAAGTTCGTTTCCGAACAAAAGGAGAGAAGAACATGAAAGATATTGTGTTTCTTGAGAGCATATCATCTATACAATTAAGGATTTATTCAAATGCTTTGTGCGTAGGGATTATGAGACATTGTTGTAAACTAAAAAAATAAACTAGTTTTTTTTGGAGGAAAACAATTGTAAGAATTGCAATCACAACGGATATGAACCCCCTATTTTTATGTATTCTCTAATCACAATAGAACTGTTGCGCTTGTTGCAAATTCATATCATGTGAACTTGATTTTCATGTTTGTTTTTCACTTTGTCAATATTTAGACATGTTTACGTATCATTCTAGATTTGCATTTGTACAACAAAAATGTGCAAAAACGGATAGTATTACAAAATATGGGTGGGAGTAATACTCGGTGGGATACTTGATCAAACTTCAATAGGGTGGGTTACGCTTAGAGCTTGGGGATTAAGAAGACACCCATTGGCCCAAAAAGACAATTACTAACAATTCAAACACCATATCTGTGCCTTCCCTAGCCATACAACATATCATGAACAAATTTAGCATTTTGATCCGACATGTAATCTACTCTCTTTCCTGATCTTCCCACGAGAGAAAAATCAAATTCCTAAATTAAAAGTTCGTTCATGGAAAACCAGATTAGAGGCAATGTGAATTACTGCTTTATTATCAAAGAATGTTCTCATAGCATGAGACACCTCAACTCCAAGCTGTTGAGTAGCATTGAAATATCAGACACCGGGAGAGACAATACTTGCTTCGGAATGCAAAAAAGCCTTAATATACCCATTCAATTTTACAGTTAGAATTGTTTTGTAAATTTTCATTGAGAGTAATACACAAATAATTATAACACTAGCACACTGTTAGATGTTTACTTCACACCATCATTTTTCCAAGCCCTAAATTGTTTTAATTTTCGAAACTTCCTGGAAAAAAGATATATTCAAGACAAGAAACCTAAATATATCAAGTATATACAAAGACTCTCTCCATTTTGTCTTAGTTTTGCAAACTTCCCATAAAAAAGACATATCAAAGAAAAGAAACATTAGTAGATCTACTATATATGAAATCTGTGACCATTTCTCCAATGGCCGAATGCTGCTTATTTTCACAGAGTCTGTCTTTGTGTTGAAGGAAGTTCTTCAGTCCAGCTTCACAGAAGAGAACAAGTACTGCACAAACCAAAATGAAGAAAGGAACCCAACTGTGCCTGTTGCAAGCACACATGAAAAGCGAATATAGCAAGTAAAGAGTGACGGGGACAACTCCACTCAAACTCTTTAGATCAAAAACGAGATAGTTTATGGAGTAAAGGAAAACGAATATGGCAACTGAACCAGAAGCAAAGAAAGATTTCCACCACCAATTCCAGTCCTCCATGTAGAGATGTCTGTATGTTAGAACTATAGACACTTCAGCACAAACCACTACAAGAAGGGTCAAAACAATGAAAAGGAACCCAAAAACAGAGTATACACGGCCCAACCAAATACTGGACATGATGAAGAAGAGCTCGGTGAAAAGCGTACCAATTGGAAGAATCCCAGCCCAAAGAACTTGAAGCCAAGAAGGGTATCTGAGAGCTGGGATTTCTAGAAGAACCTGATTGGTTCTAACTGGGTATTGAATATGAGGTGCCCTTGCCCCAAGGTAACCGCCAAAAAGGGTAAGGGGGAGCGAGATACAGAACCACAACAAAATGAGAGTCACAAAGAGAGAAAAAGGGATGGCTCCTGTGCTGTGACTATTCCACAATAAGAAGTTCAACGTCGTTAGAATCAAAAAACCAATACCAGGAAAGAAACAAGCAACCCACAAAGAGACTGAAACCCATCCTTTGTGATCACCACAAGAGATTGTCTTCCACAGACGAACAGCAACAAAACCAGCCGCAATTCCAAGAATCAGGTAGAAAGACAGCATACCTGTAACCAGAGTTCCTTGAGAAGTCAGGGACAAGAACCCGAGAGCAGCAAACAAAGTCGTCACTACTGCCATCCCTAGAATCTGAACCCCATCTCCCACCATAACACATAAAAGTGAAGGGTTGTTTGGAGGACGGAAAACATCTCCCACAACAAGTTTCCACCCTGATAACTCCTTATTCATCTGGGCTTGAGCTTCTGTGTTCGGCTCTTCATAACGAACTGTCCTCAAGAAGATGACAACAATAATACCAGCCAAGAAAGTGATCACCATAAGGGAATTGAGAATTGAGAACCAAAGGACTTTCACTCCCTCCATCTTCAAATAGGCATCCCATCTTGATGGCCACTTGATGTCACTCTCCACAAACGAAAACTCATATGTAAATGCCAGAGGCTCATTCTCCTTAATAGCCATGGCCACAGTGTTGGGATCACACTTGATCACAGACGGACTTGCACCATACATTTTCAAATTCTGCAGTGACTCAGCATTGTGTTGGATACTACAAGGGACCACCTCAAACCCAACAATCATGTATTTAGGCTTCTCTGATCCCGACTTCCCAACCGTAGGGATCACCTCGGCCCTATCCCCAGTACCAATCACACGAGCCACATTGGTCTCCTCATACTTATGAACAAGAACTGTAAATTTCAAGTGATTAATCACATAATACACATCTTGAACCTTAATTCCCACAGGATAACCTGTCCACCGCAAGGAAAAACCCTCCCTCCTAATATACCAAGTGGCGGGTAAATTATCAAGAATCAAATTAACCTGATACATCTCATCAATCCTCTTCTTCAAAAGCTTAACTTCATCACCCAACAATGGCTTGGTTTGACAGAGAAAGATCTTTGTCTCATTGGTGTACATCTTAAATCTGTACGGATAATTCTTAATCTTATCACCCATAAGGAGCTCACCAAGAAGGTTCATGGCACTGTCATTCACACCCTCTTGGGGCATGCAAAAGGGTAAGCTATAGTAGCTAAAGGGAATTTCAGTAACAAATGAAGTAAATGAATTCATTTTCACATACAAGAAATCCCCAACAACAAATTTGTGCGGGTAATTACCCGGAAGGTAAAACCCAGACCCCAATTGATATATCAAGCAGATAGACAAGACCCAGATCTTGACTTTATCAAATAAGTCAATTTGGATCATTTGCTTGGATATTTTGTACCGCGTCTGGAAGACCAGATCAGAAAATCGGTGTCAAAGCAAGATCGGAACAGTTTCAATCTGGGTTTTGAGTTCAAGCAAAGATCGAAGGATGAAACCTAAATAATTTCCAAGGATTTGTGAGGGTAATATCAGATCAGATTATAAAGTCTAAACAATATGAAACAATAATCAAGATAAAACGAAAGAAACAGAAAATTGAAAAGGGTTTGCGTGAAGATATAATAGCAAAGTGCAGATCTAACTGATCTTCAGAGAGATTAATTCGTACACAACCGATAGAAGAGTTGCGGTGAAGATGAGAATTGCGCAGAAATACAGATTATGCTTCGTTGAGCTCCGTGAATGCAGATAGACGGAGAGAGAATGATTGTTGGTCCAATTGTATACGGTTTCATCCGAGGTTTATTGAACCAACCCTTTTGCTTTCGCTCTCTAGAATTGGTTATCTCGCTAAAACTTCGAGTGTCTGAGAGAATATTGAGAGGATATCTGGTTGATATGCTCGGGTATTCGAGAATGAAATGGAGGGGATGGTTGCCCGCCATGGCACCGTGACAAACCGATAATCGCAAAGCGCTTGAAGATAGAGAAAGGTCCAATTATTCTTTCCTCGGTATCTCCGAAGCCCTTTCCTCTTCAGTATCTCCGAAATCCTATTGTTTCTCTGAAAAGCTTCAACGAACAGAGACCGTCCTTATACGCAGGAGATTCTCTGAATAGGGGCGGCAAAAATTTTTTTGGCCTGGGTACAAACTATTCCCAGAACGAGTAATCAGGCGAGTCGGGTCAGGTTCCGGTAAGAATATGCTATCCGTAGTTTTATCCGTCACTTGTTGAGCGGGTCTATTGGATGGCCCTGTGGCAGGCCTTGCGGATGGAGCTTTTGGGCGGGCTATTGGGCCATCTAACTTTTTTCCATCTAACTTCCAAAGTTTAAAATTGAAAAAATTGGAATAAGGTATACCAAATTGAAATTAATTATAAAAAGTTACAAAAAAAAAAAATGTAGACTAAAAAAATCTTTAAATTTGATATTTATTTGTGTCCAAGTACATTATTTGAAATTGAAATTTTCAGATTTTTTTGTGTCATTTTTGGCCTCCTTTGATCCATGCGTAATTTTTTTGAAAAGTGGTGCATTAAACATTTCGGTTTTATGATAGAACTTTATTTCATATTTGTATGTCCTCCCTAGATTCATGCGTATTTTTTTTAGAAAGTGGTTTTATTCTCAATTTATATTTAATGCACCTTGATTCATACGTATTTTTTTTTTTTTTGAAAAGTGATTTTGTTTTTAAATTATATTAATATCCGAACTCCATAACAGTGTAATAATAATAGTGTAACAATAACAGTGTAACAAAATATTTACAAAAAAATTTGTATTATTACATTTTATCAAACATATATTTTCATATAATTTTATTCAAAACAGTCCATCTCCGTTTTGAATTTATTATCACATGCACAAAATCACTGAACATTTTTTTTGTTACAATGTATTGTTACACTATTATGGAGTTTAGATATTAACAAATTTTGAAATTCAAACAATTGATATATTTTAAAATAAACGGATTATTAAAGTTCTCATATAAAACTAGTAATAATAAATATTTAATATATAAATATAATTTGAAAATAAAAGCACTTTGCAAAAAAAAAAATTCATGAATCAAGATGCATTAGATAAAAGATTTTGAATTAAATGACCATAAATTTCAGCACTTAAGATAAATGTCTTATTATAGTTTTTAGAAAAGAAAATTTAACAAAATGGGTATTTACGTCTTTGTATCTCAGTTGTTTACTTTTTTTTTAAATATTTTCTCCTGTGTACTTTTTAACAATTATGTCTAATTTAGTGTACCGACTTCTAAAAGATCCTTTAAAATTCAATGATAAATTTTTAAAGTTTCAAATTCAATGATTATCAAAAATAACTGTGCACTAGGTGGAAGGGAAGGTGGGCTGCGTGGGAGGTGGGTGATCAGGTTTTTGGGCTAAGTTTTAACGGATTTGGTGGACAAGCTATTGGGCTGAATTTTGAGCAGAGTAATAAGTTTATGGGCAGGCTCAAGCCCTCACTTTTAAGAAATCGGACTCGAGTTTGAGCAGACCAACTATCAAACTTATTAAATTTCGAGTGTTTTTTGGGCTGGTAACAGAATCAATGGACAACCCGATTCATGGACACCCGTACCGCTCAAGTTGAATTTTAATAAACTGCAATGACACCCCTCCTTGTTTTTGATATTTCAATGCTATCTTTTTTGTTTTATAAATTACACTGACACCCTTGTCAGTTTTATCTTCCAAAATACATCAAATGGATGCAGCCACAAGACGCTGTTGCCCTCCTCTATATACAAGTTTTCTTTTGCCCCACACAGGATCGTCTCTTTCCTCTCTCTTCCCTTTCAACAATCTCTCGACTCTGTCCTCTCCTCTCTCGTTGCCGCAAACATCCACCACCACTCACCTTTATCTCTTCATCTCTCTATTCTTTCTTATTTTTACAAGCACAAGTATACACAGCGTACACACATGCACAACACCCCAACACAATCATGCACACCAAAACCTGATTTTGAGTAATCTTCTTCAAAGTCTGATGGTCTGATGCGACTGTAATGGGTCATTGTCAAATTAAACAATGAGGTGAGTTTCTATATTGATGAACTTTGACATGGGTCATGGTTGATTCACTTTTTGCGCGTAGATTAGAGTGTTTTGAGCAAATTTTACCATCAAATTTTTATTAAATTTTTGGCAAACTTTTCTTTAGATTTTTTGTATAGCTTTTCTTAATGCAAAGACTCTGAATATAATGATTATGGAGAGGATGAGAAATTAGACTATACATAGACCCAAAGGATGGATGAATTTTGTGTCCAGTAAAAACCCAATTATCAAACAGAGAACAAGTCAAGTCAATGAATTTGCTTACATCCCATCTCAGTTAGGCAGAAGACTATGATACCAGCAAAAATTTCTGTATTGTAACATCATCATCTACAAATTTTGGGGAATATTTATAATTTTGTGAGGACCAACCCACAAAACTTACAAAATTTAGTGGCTTTGGGCACAGTAGTCTTCTTCCTCAGTTATAGGCATGTGTTGCCGACGGGTTCTTGTTGACGGGGGAATTTGTTAATATGAAATGGTATGGATCCAAATTTGTCACGCCATATTTTATAAATTTAGATTTGATATGTCAATCTTATTATGATCCAAGGGTTTGATGTCCTCTCCTTTTTTTCTTGCATGTTATTTGATGAGACATTTCTGGAAGAAGACAGATCGGCGATATGTATCTTCGGCATCATTATGTTCTCAACCAGGTATGGCCACGTGTCCTCGGCGACACTCATCCCCATCTGCCGAGGCGATAGTGCTCGGAGCCGAGGGATCGCTCAATCGGTGTGTTCAACACCTATATCCTCGGCTCGATAAAAATCTTTGACCCCGAGATAAATAAATATTCCTCGGTGTCGAAGTGTTCCTTCTGTATGTTGGATCCCACCTCTCCTCTGCTTCTACAAAAGGTAATGATTGACAGATGATTAGTCTAGGCCAAGTTAGGCTAATCATCATGAAGATGCTCTATTCAATGGTGTCAGGAGGCGTAGGAATGCAGAACGTACAACCAAAGAGGGGTGGACGCGTGGAATTTAGTATCAAATTTGTAGCAAAAAGATTTGGATACCCTTGCTGACACATGACTAGAGCAAGTAAGTATTTAATGAATTCTCATCCTGATGAGACAGCAATTAAGGCATGAGCGCTAAGAACTGCAGTGCATTAAAGATCCCCATACTTGCATTTAATACATCCTTGCTGAGAAGGGGGAATTGAATGTTTGGCAGACCGAGGAGTGAGTTTTAAATGCTCGGCATTTCAATCAGTTAAAGCAAAGCCCATTCCCCATAAAAGTGAAAGACACACTGCCCCATCTCTGACAAATACCTGCTGGATGAACTATCATCAATCATTAGTTTTTGAAGGTATAAATAGTTCTAAAAAACGCATTGCAAAGGTATGTAAGAACTTCCAAAAAGAGATACATAGTGCTTTCTTCTTCTCATCTCTCAAAGAACTGACTTGATCGTTAGAGGGGATACGTCGGAGAGCACTCCGACACCTTTCTAACTTATTTTTCTGTGTCATAGGATCCCCCTACAGTCTTCCAGGACCGATCAAGCGACCCATCAAACAATTCATCACCAGTCCTTAGGGCCCTTTTGTCCCTCTCAACCTATCTCTTATTGCCAAAACCCACGTTCGGATGGGTCAAATCTCAGCTGGAGGCGATCGAAAATCTTCAAAGCAAACCTTATGTTCCATCGGAATTATTATCTTGACAAATCATAATTCATTGTGGGATAGATTTATTCCTATTCCTACTATTGTGCGAAATCGGCACACACATTATTCACTTTATTATACCTTGTATTAATGTGATTAAGTTGTACAAATACTAGCGCTAATTGAACTCTGCAAGCCCTAATTTTTCCCCCAATCCTCAAACTCATTAATGTTTCGTCGAATAGGGAGAATAGAAAGTAAAAAGAATATATTTTTCTTCCTTTGTGTTTGGTTGGATGGATGGAAAATAAAAAAAATTAGTCCTGGTTAAGATTAGGGGTGACAATAAAGTCGAGTTGAATCGAGTCGTGTCATGTCGTGTCAGATTCGTATTGAGTCATTACGAGTTTGTGTCGAATATTAATCAAATCTAACTTAACTCATTTAACTAATTGTATCGTGTTGAGTTGACCTATTTATTTTCGTATCGAGTTTGAGTGGTATCATCGTGTTAAGTCAAAAATTTTCACCCTTATTTAATATAATTTTTTTTATTACTATTTTTTAAAAAAATTTTAAAATTTTTTAAAATATATATACATATTTTACCATTATATTTTTATATGAAATTAATATATACATAAGATATATAGACAAATAAAATACATCTCAATACAAATAATTAACTTTCTATCCACTTTCCTTCTGATTTTGGAGGAACTGATTTTGATAAGTTGAAAAAAAAATTAATCCATCTATTTTTTTATTCTTCCTACTTTCCTTTTTTACCAAACATGATGTTTCATTTATCTTTCTAACTTTTCATTCTCTAACTTTTCTATCGTACCAAACGGAACATAATAGATTGGTCTACTGTTAACTGGCTAACCAGAGGTTCGAACCCTACTTGAAAATTTGATCCAATTAAAGAGGTTTATGTTGTTATTTTTACACCTGGTCTGGTCACCACAGTATTACATCAACCATTAGAGCTTTAGGCCTTCAAACGCACAAGCTGGGGGGACTTACTCTACCTGTCGTCATTGAAATTTTTTAAAAAAAAAAATCATTTTATCATAAGTGTTGCCAAACGGTATAAATACACTATTTGTATCACACTTCCTTATTTGTATCATCAATGAAAAGTTGGGAATCTGAAATGGTAAGTGTTAACAACCAATAATCCAATATTCATCGTATCAACCAGAATGCAACTTTACTATCATGCATGATGTTCATCTAGTGAAAAATATAACAAAAACTGGATGAAATTATTGTCTTAATTTCCTAGGACAAGGCATTTATGATAAGAACCATAAGTAGATCAACTAGAAAGATTGTATCCATCTCTCCAATGGCCGAATGCTGCCACTTTTCCCGAAGTGTCGAGTTGAAGGAAGTTCTTCAGTCCAGCTTCACTGAGGAGAACAAGTAATGCACAAACCAAAACGAAGAAAGGAACCCGACCGTGCCTGTTGCAAGCATAATTGCTAGAACCATGAAGAGTGAATATCCCAAGTAAAGAGTGGCAGAGACAGGTCCACTCAAACTCTTTAGATCGAAAACCAGATAGTTTATGGAGTAAAGAAAGATGTATATGGCAACTGAACCAGACGCAAAGAAGGATTTCCACCACCATTTCCAGTCCTCCACACAGAGATGCATGTAGGTTAGAACGAGAGACACTTCAGCACAAACCACCACAAGAAGGGTCAAAACAATGAAGAGGAATCCAAAAACATAGTATACACGGCCCATCCAAATACTGGACATGATGAAAAAGAGTTCGATGAACAGTGTACCAAATGGGAGAGTCCCAGCCCCAAGAACTAAAAGCCAAGATGGGTATCTTTGGGCTGGGATTTCCCGAGGGATCTGATTGGTTCGAACAGGGTATTCAATATGAGGTGCCCTTGCCCCAAAGTAACCACCAACAAGGGTAAGGGGAACCGAGATACAGAACCACAACAAAATGAGTATTACAAAGAGAGAAAAAGGGATGGCTCCTGTGCTGTGACTGCCCCACAATAAGAAATTCAACGTCGTTAGAATAAAAAAGGCAATACCAGGGAAGAAACAAGCAACCCGCCAAGAGACTGAAACCCATCCTTTGTGATCGCCACAGAAGATTGTCCTCCACATACGAACAGCAACATAACCAGCTGCAATTCCGAGAATCATGTAGAAAAATAACATACCTGTTATCAGTGTTCCACGAGAAGCTGGGGACATGAACCCGAGAGCGGCAAACAAAATCGTCACAACTGCCATCCCAAGAATCTGGACCCCATTGCCCACCATAACACACAGAAGTGAAGGATTCCTTGGAGCGCGAAAAACATCTCCCACAACAAGTTTCCACCCTGATAACTCCTCATTCATCTGGGCTTGAGCTTCCTTATCCAGTTCCTCATACCGAGTCAGATCCCGCCTAANCCACAAACGAAAACTCATATGTAAATGCCAGAGGCTCATTCTCCTTAATAGCCATGGCCACAGTGTTGGGATCACACTTGATCACAGACGGACTTGCACCATACATTTTCAAATTCTGCAGTGACTCAGCATTGTGTTGGATACTACAAGGGACCACCTCAAACCCAACAATCATGTATTTAGGCTTCTCTGATCCCGACTTCCCAACCGTAGGGATCACCTCGGCCCTATCCCCAGTACCAATCACACGAGCCACATTGGTCTCCTCATACTTATGAACAAGAACTGTAAATTTCAAGTGATTAATCACATAATACACATCTTGAACCTTAATTCCCACAGGATAACCTGTCCACCGCAAGGAAAAACCCTCCCTCCTAATATACCAAGTGGCGGGTAAATTATCAAGAATCAAATTAACCTGATACATCTCATCAATCCTCTTCTTCAAAAGCTTAACTTCATCACCCAACAATGGCTTGGTTTGACAGAGAAAGATCTTTGTCTCATTGGTGTACATCTTAAATCTGTACGGATAATTCTTAATCTTATCACCCATAAGGAGCTCACCAAGAAGGTTCATGGCACTGTCATTCACACCCTCTTGGGGCATGCAAAAGGGTAAGCTATAGTAGCTAAAGGGAATTTCAGTAACAAATGAAGTAAATGAATTCATTTTCACATACAAGAAATCCCCAACAACAAATTTGTGCGGGTAATTACCCGGAAGGTAAAACCCAGACCCCAATTGATATATCAAGCAGATAGACAAGACCCAGATCTTGACTTTATCAAATAAGTCAATTTGGATCATTTGCTTGGATATTTTGTACCGCGTCTGGAAGACCAGATCAGAAAATCGGTGTCAAAGCAAGATCGGAACAGTTTCAATCTGGGTTTTGAGTTCAAGCAAAGATCGAAGGATGAAACCTAAATAATTTCCAAGGATTTGTGAGGGTAATATCAGATCAGATTATAAAGTCTAAACAATATGAAACAATAATCAAGATAAAACGAAAGAAACAGAGAATTGAAAAGGGTTTGCGTGAAGATATAATAGCAAAGTGCAGATCTAACTGATCTTCAGAGAGATTAATTCGTACACAACCGATAGAAGAGTTGCGGTGAAGATGAGAATTGCGCAGAAATACAGATTATGCTTCGTTGAGCTCCGTGAATGCAGATAGACGGAGAGAGAATGATTGTTGGTCCAATTGTATACGGTTTCATCCGAGGTTTATTGAACCAACCCTTTTGCTTTCGCTCTCTAGAATTGGTTATCTCGCTAAAACTTCGAGTGTCTGAGAGAATATTGAGAGGATATCTGGTTGATATGCTCGGGTATTCGAGAATGAAATGGAGGGGATGGTTGCCCGCCATGGCACCGTGACAAACCGATAATCGCAAAGCGCTTGAAGATAGAGAAAGGTCCAATTATTCTTTCCTCGGTATCTCCGAAGCCCTTTCCTCTTCAGTATCTCCGAAATCCTAGTGTTTCTCTGAAAAGCTTCAACGAACAGAGACCGTCCTTATACGCAGGAGATTCTCTGAATAGGGGCGGCTAAAATTTTTTTGGCCTGGGTACAAACTATTCCCAGAACGAGTAATCAGGCGAGTCGGGTCAGGTTCCGGTAAGAATATGCTATCCGTAGTTTTATCCGTCACTTGTTGAGCGGGTCTATTGGATGGCCCTGTGGCAGGCCTTGCGGATGGAGCTTTTGGGCGGGCTATTGGGCCTTCTAACTTTTTTCCATCTAACTTCCAAAGTTTAAAATTGAAAAAATTGGAATAAGGTATACCAAATTGAAATTAATTATAAAAAGTTACAAAAAAAAAAAANATCATGTCGTGTCATATTTTGATAAGCCTATTATTAAAGAGAGATTCACTTTTGATTTCAATAGAGGATTTTACATTAATAAAAGATTGTTTATTATTGAAATTTTTTTTTAAAAAAATGTCTTAGAAGGGATCGGGTTCCCTTACCTTCACCCAATCCATACCAAATATTATTGGATTTGAATCTTCTTCAATTCATGCTTACTCAATAATTCTCAATTACAAATTTTTTGTTGTGGGTTAATGGGAAAATCACGCATTTATAGTTAATTCTATTTTATGATGGATGATCCATCGCGGAGTAATATTAAGAAAAGATACATTAGAAATGGATCTAGCAACATTCTCATTGCTTAACAATTTTTTTTTGTTGGTAATTAACATTAATTTTATAGAATTAGACAATTACCATATTAAAATCCGTTCTATCATTAGACTTTTTCAATACTAAATCGCCTACCGTTACAAGAGGGAGATCTAGTTGTATTCGTGGTAAGTGATATATTAGAAAAATCTAAGCATGGAAATGAATATGAATATGCAATCACCAAACAATAATTTATGTTATAACTTGAAATGTTACGGTGACCAAATTTGTCTCTTTACTTCATATGCTTGTCACATAGAATTATTTAATCAAACCTAGATCCAACTCTATTTTCGAGGAAATTGTTTAATCAAACCTAAAGTATATGACAATCTTATAAAGTCAATCATAAATAGGCTTGACTTTAAGTTCGATGTAAACAACATACCCTCTCTTGAAGATCTCCAATATTATTGGTTAGTAAATTATCCTCTATATATAACTGTGGGACTCATTTAAACTAGTAGTTCTTACGTGATTGTGTAGTGGTTATCAACCTTAAAACTAAGTAAAAAAAAATGGTATTTAAGAGACTTAGGTCCCATCTCTCAACCAAATTCACATACCAATTTTTTCAAAATAAAATAATTTGTTAAAATTTAAGCGAATGTTTTTTTAATTTTATATTTTAGTGAATCCCTCCACAAAAAGNACCAAATTCATATACCAATTTTTTCAAAATAAAATAATTTGTTAAAATTTAAGCGAATGTTTTTTTTTATTTTATATTTTAGTGAATCCCTCCGCAAAAAGCACAATAAGTCTTTTAATGTTAGAGGAAAGTAAGAGAAGTTAGTAAAACGNCCAAATTCACATACCAATTTTTTCAAAATAAAATAATTTGTTAAAATTTAAGCGAATGTTTTTTTAATTTTATATTTTAGTGAATCCCTCCACAAAAAGCACAATAAGTCTTTTAATGTTAGAGGAAAGTAAGAGAAGTTAGTAAAACGATAGATTTTATTTTTTTCTTGTTTAATCTACTTTACTACGCAACTGGATTAAGATTCTATAAAACATTTTGAGAGTTGAAGGAGTGCACCAAAGGCCGAAAGGTGTCCACTCACATCTCTAATAGTATGATTATAATTAAATGATTGATTACAACTTGAAAGCTATGTTGTGCGAGTCTTGACGAAGAGAGCTTACCATCAAGCAATAAAGAAGAATATTTTCAGTCCTTAAAAGGAGAAACTTTCTTGTTTGTGACATTATATATCAAATATGGTCACTAATGTCTTGTGTATTCATTGGAAAATTTGATCTTGTGATTATTCAATAAAGTATAGAGACGGGCAAGTTGAAACATTTTCACCCTCTCCTACATATAAGCAAAGTTCTAATTTAAGATTAGACAATAATCCACACCACCCATAAACTTAACAGTAAAATACCCGATATAAATTTGATGTTAATGAGTTTGAAGAGCATTCATTGGATTGAGATGAATCCGACCATATGAAAGATATCAATTATACACTATAATAAATGAATCATGAATGCATAACATAACATTTGATACGTTATGACCGAGACTTGCCACGAAGCTGACACAACCTGACCCATACATTTGTGGTCCCTTAATGCAGAGCCTTGGCTCCCAATCTCACAGCTTCTCAGAAGTATCCATGCACATTTTAGGCCATGTTTACATCCACAATTTGACCATTCTGTTTTTGGAATGTTAGCTTCGCTACACTTTTCAGTAAAGAACTACGTTTTCATTTTAAAATGGTCATGAAAATTGAAACGAATTATTAATTAAACATAAAAATTTATATGTTTCCAAATGTTTCAGTAAGTTTTAAAGTGTTTCGTCATATATTTTGACATATTTCAACCAATGTTGCGAAAATAAATTTTTAAATTTTTTTTTGTTTCTATTTTGTTTCCGAAATGTTACTGAAGTGTTTTCATTTTCAAATTCACCAAAATGCACCGAAACAAAATTTTAATCCTTCCCCGTCAACATTAATATAATAAAATGGCTGCGAGCTTCCTACTGGTCTGAAGGGCTAGAATTCCCTCTTACCAATCACCACTTTCAATTATCAGGGCAAAATGACCAAGAGACAATCAGATTTGATGATTCCTAACACCAACATGTAATAGAAAAGAAAAAAAAACAGCCCAATACTTAAAGGCTCCCACAAATGGATTTGGAGAGCGTTAGATGTAAACAACCTTGTCCAAACCTACGAAGAGACTACTTCCGTGACATAAACCCTTGAATAGATCGAAGAGTAAGGGGAAAAAAATCAAACAGCGAAACACTAAATGATAATGGTAACACTAACATGGTCAACAATTTGTACAGATGTTATATAATCAGCTTAATTGAGGAAACTAAGAATTACAGGAAAGTGAGGAAAAGAGGATTTTTCCTCCCTAAATAAATTACTGGCGACATAATATCTACCCTTATGCACCCAATCCTCGGGATTTTGGAAGCCTTACCGCAGCTAAAGGGTTGACAATGCCTTGTGCATCTTTGCCTAGGCCCATGCCTTCAACAAAACCCATCTTCGCCATCATCTTCGATCCAAACCCCTTGGTATGCTTCTCAAAAGCTGCAAATTGTTGAGTTCCCTTCTTTGCCGAATTACCGCTCATTTCAGGCGCTTTTGCATTGCTTGTTTCAGGAGATTTTGCACCCAATCCAAGTGATTTTGGTCGTTGGATCACTTGTATAGGCTCTGAGATACCTTGACCATCCTTTCCCAATCCTCCACCTTCTATGAATCCCATTTTAGCCATCATTTTTGAACCAAAGCCCGTAGTGTGCATCTCGAATGCACCATATTTTGATGTGCTGGGTTCCCCTTTGTTTTCCTGGCTAGTGTTGTTCATCATGTCGTTTGATTCAAAGGTTCTGAGCTCAGCCGTGTCAGATTGCATAACACCACTTGAAACAAAGGACACGGGCTGAGCAGCATAAGATGCTTTCCCAACTTTTGTCTTCTTGCTTGCTTCTTTACGGCCAACGGAATTGGCTGAGCTCTTTACAGGCTTGCCCAGGGGCCATTGTGAGTTTAAAGGGCTCAAACCACTACCTTTTGAAGCCTTCTTAACTGATTTTATATCGTTGACAGTGAAATCAGCATCCTTATCAGCAGCTCCTATAAGCTGAAAATAAAAAAACAATCTAATTAGGTTTATTGCAGTTAATCAGTAGATAAACTCAAAAGTAACTAATGGAACTTTCAGATAATATGAAGAAAGAGCATAATATATATGCACACAACCCAAAATTGTAAATAAGCTAATGGAATAACTTTATGCTAATACCTTCTCAAGGCGAACTTTATCACTGGAAGATGGCATACAAGTGTGTGGTGTTCGTCGGACAGTCACAAATCTGAACAAGAAAATGCCAATTGAATTTGAACATTAGTAACATTTCTCTTCAATAAGGTCATTAGCACTTGGTCTCAACATCAAGGTGATAAAGTATTAGCCCAAGAAAAACATTTGACTACAAAGTTGATTACATTAATCTAACATGAGAATTGTATGGTACCTATAACAACCCAAGAACGTATTTTACCTTTTCTTGCCAGAACCTTGACAGCCACTCCTCAAGCGATAAATCGCTGCTAATCTTTGCACCTAAATATGTTTGAAAATTGGCAATGAGCACCAACGGAGAAATCTCATATATGATTTCAGGNAGATTACATTAATCTAACATAAGAATTGTATGGTACCTATAACAACCCAAGAACGTATTTTACCTTTTCTTGCCAGAACCTTGACAGCCACTCAAGCGATAAATCGCTGCTAATCTTTGCACCTAAATATGTTTGAAAATTGGCAATNTGATTACATTAATCTAACATGAGAATTGTATGGTACCTATAACAACCCAAGAACGTATTTTACCTTTTCTTGCCAGAACCTTGACAGCCACTCCTCAAGCGATAAATCGCTGCTAATCTTTGCACCTAAATATGTTTGAAAATTGGCAATGAGCACCAACGGAGAAATCTCATATATGATTTCAGGAAACAAATATAAAGTACCTGGGAACAATCCCGGGAGTGCATAGGTTGGAATGACAAAATATCCACCCCATCCAAAACCATCTGCTGCAATTTCTGCAAATGAAAATTACATCATTTTTGGTTGTCTTGGAGAAAAGCATACTAGTTTGGTTTTCTCCGAAAAAAATGTGAAAACCAGAACAATAAGGCTATTGATTACGAATTTGCGATGTTGTGTTCCAACCTTTCCCAGTTTAAGAACATTTGTCATTCAGAGTCTCCCCCCCCCCTTTCTCGGCGTAAAACTCTGCTTTTGACTCCATCACAAGGATGTCTATAGAGAAATCAGCTGCTAGAGTATTAGAGTGGTCTAGACTCGGCAGCGGAGTTCAGAGTGAGGTCCCACCAGATGCTAGACTAGGCNCCCCCCCCCTTCTCGGCGTAAAACTCTGCTTTTGACTCCATCACAAGGATGTCTATAGAGAAATCAGCTGCTAGAGTATTAGAATGGTCTAGACTCGGCAGCGGAGTTCAGAGTGAGGTCCCACCAGATGCTAGACTAGGCACTAAGATCCAATTGACTTATGACCAACACAGTGTACATAATTAATAGTTACCTTCAATGTACCACAGGAAATAACAACTTGCACACAGTTATTACCAGAAATAAGTAAGCTGAGATAATAGAATGGAGGTCTCATTTCATCTTCCAAAAAATGAAACATGACTTTCTTCTTACCAAATCTATTTGCTGAAGATCAACACCACGGCTAATCATTCTCTCCCGACGCTTTAAAGCAATCATTTCTTTACGATGTTTCTTTTTGGCACCTGATACATTACACAAAAACAATAAGTAGAGCTGAAGGCAGGTTGTTAATTTCATGCAAACCAGAACACAGTGATCGACACAATAGAAGCAAAATAAGACGAATTTTCTGTTAAAGGAAAAATTACTTCCAATTTCAACGACAGTTTCTATTTTATCAGCAGAAATTTTTTTGATAACAATTTCTATTATTTTCTTCATCACCTGAACATCAGTCAACCATTTGGAAAAAATAGAAGAAAAGAGCAGAATCAGTACTTGCCTCCACCATTTTCTGTTTCAGATTAGGTCAATTTCGGATGTTCCTCTGAATTTTAGAAACAAATAGTAGTGAGAAAACTGCTTCTGTATAGGCATACCACGGGAGAAAGGATGTAAACTTTATCTTTAATTTCTTCCTTACTTTGACCTTTGTTAAATGTAAGATACAATCCAAGGAAACAAATTTAATTTTTTTGGGTCAAAAAACCTTTAGGTTCATAGGTATGTGCAAATTAATCAAATTCTTTTTACCTTTTCACATTTTTTATGTTCAATTTCTTGCCTAAGTCATTTATAAGAAGATCAAGTTTTCAGATGCCAAAACATCTGAAGTGCTAATTCATAAGTTATATTCAACTACAAGAAGGGTAACTTTTAAAAAGTGGAGACATTGACAAAATGATAAATATAATTTATCTATTGGAGCTCTCCCTCACTCCAACCAGTGACACCATCTTGAATCATGCCTCGTGTTTGCGTCCAATTCATTCAAGCAGATGGAATTTGACACGTGTAGGATTAATTTGGTGATTTATGAGAATGTTGCACAATACATTAATGTTAAATGAGATAGTAACCTCATATTCACCAAAAATTCCAAATATTTGGCCCCTGAAGAGAACAATGTTACATACATGAGATGTGGAACAAGGCACACAAACCCAGATAAGTGTATTTAAGTGAGGCCCTTTACCTGGAAACTCCCTGAAATTTTTACTCTTTTGAGCCTCAGAAGGCCAAGACTGAGGAAATCTGGCTACATGCTTCTTTCTTCCAGAAATGGTTCTGGGATCCTTTACAAGCATTAGATCATCCAAAACAGAAGATCCAGCAAATTTAGTGACTCTAGATTTGTACTCCTTAGCTGAATAGTTCCTTCCTGATTGAGGCTTCTTCATGCCATTTTCCCTTGATTGAGGTTTCTTCATGCCATATTCCCTTGACGCTTCCTGAAGAGCAATTGCACCCAACCTTTCTACAGTCTCAGTAAAGCTACCCTCAGAAGTACTATCATCATCTGAGCCATCAAGAATTTGTCCAACCAACTGATTAATATTCACAACATTACCACTCTCACCAATTCCTTCAAAGTAATCCATTGCAACCTCTTCATCAATATCAGAAATACTATCAGATGAGCAGTCGCTATCAGATGATCCAGTGGAATCTCCTGTCACAGAAGACTGGGAGTTTTCCTCGTCTGGCAAATCTTCTGCGTCATCCTCATCACTTTCCTCATATGACATATCCTGGGTATATAATTTCATGCCTCCAATGGACAAAAATCCAGAATTTTGTGCTGGCGAT
Source organism: Ilex paraguariensis (assembly GCA_963454935.2). Classification (NCBI taxonomy): domain Eukaryota; kingdom Viridiplantae; phylum Streptophyta; class Magnoliopsida; order Aquifoliales; family Aquifoliaceae; genus Ilex; species Ilex paraguariensis. The sequence continues at coordinate 275,325 of CAUOFW020007046.1, forward strand.
GATGACTTGGCCAGTAAGCCATCACCCATTTTAGAACTTACCTTGTGGAAATAATCAATATCTACATCAGCATCCATATCCTCCTCAGGGGACGATGAAGAAAAAGAACCTTCTTTCTCTTCCATTTTAGATGATGAACCAATACCACATTGGGTTCTTTCTGCTTCTTCAGAGAACCCCAATCCACCACGGGAGATATCATCCAATGCAAAACTCGCGCTGTAATTGTAAGTGTATTCGACATTTTGCTGTTCCATAGATGGTGTTTGGTCTACATATGCGACAATTTGGGTCTCCTTGGAATCCACCAAAACAATTGGATGTGACTCATCCAAATTGTTGTCTCCCTTGTTACCGCAATCTGGAAGTGAATCTCCCTGCAAAAAGCTCAAGTAGATCTAAATCAGTCAAAGGTTATAACCAAAATTTTCTTTCTTGGCATCCATACAGCCCAATTCTTATTCTGCCAGTACAGTATCAAAAATAATCATTCCCTTGATAAATATAGAAAATACAAATGTTCAGAACCAAATTTGAAGCTGATCTCATAACAATGAAAAAATTGGTGTCCGATTCTGGGAAAATGCCTCCCAAACAAACACCAATATCATCACATGAGTAGTATTGATCCATCAAAATTGCCTACTTGAACTTTTCAAAATTCCCCTAACCGCATTCAGCAATCAACATCCTCAAAGAATTTAGGATGAATGATATTTCTTTTTTCTTTTTTATCATTTTAGAAACAAGCTTCAATGTTGAAATAACAATATTTTGAATTTTGTAAGAAAAACTAGTCACGAATTGTTTTTGAAACAATTGCACCAAACAAGTCAAAAATCTTAACCCACACTATGAAACCCAACAACTAAAACAGCTTGTTTAATCATAGTTATTCCTTACCACATCAACAAAAACCAAATCGTCAATCATTGTTATTCATAAACAGGTTCTATGGCAATCAATTATCCAGATGTTCTCCATAAAGCACCCAAATTAAACAAATCTATCCAACCCTTCAAAAAGTTTATTGATAAAATTGGCCTTTCGAAAAGCTTTTTGATAAAACTGGTCACTTGCTCTATTCAGATAATTAAATGGACAAAATGACAAAACTTCTCCCCCACCGCAAAAATAAAAAATTATAATTCATCAAATTCTTCAATTTTTACTTTCAAAGTCAAAACTATTGTTATCATGGTTAATATTGTTAAGAAAGATTGTCCACATCGAATGATTTGGATCACCATGGTTGGTGGGTTGGTTTATATGCTCGAGGGGTCTCTCCGCCCGTTGCCAACTTGTTTTGCGGTGGATGCTCTAACAAGCACTATAAAAAAAAGACTTTGAAAAGCTGCCCGTTAATACAGCTCTACTTCCATTCAGACCATTAGAATGTTAAATAATATAAAAAAGATTATTGTTTGGGAAAATATATCTAATCACAAACCAAAAAATAAAACTGAAATTTCAATTCTAAATCCAACTTGTTCTAAGAAACAAATTTACCCAACTCACCTTAATCCAACGTTTCTTTAAGTATTAAACAACTTCTCATCAAAAATCCAAGCTTTAACTAAAAATACACCCATTCAAAATCCAAACCTGCATAAAGCCCTCTTACCAAGCCAACAATCAAGAAAGCTTCCCCTAAGCTGAAACATAGTTCAAAGACCCAACTACTACTATAGTCACAACAAAAAATGGGCATAATATACATATGAGCACACACATGCAGATAACACAAAATTACGAAAGATTTAACTTTCAGACCACAAATCAGGTTTAACCACAAAATGCAAACCCACCTAAAACAACCCATTAGGCATCCACATCAATCAACCCCAACAATCAGAAAGCTTTATTAACACAAAGAAAAGAATCAACTTTGAGTATGGAAATCAATATTCAACAGAGAATCAAAAACCTGGTGTGAGTACACGTAACCAAAAGCATTTCCACCAGTTTTCTTAGCCTCGCTTTTGGACCCAGATCCTCTCAAATTCCCAGACTTGGGCGCAGACCCAGAATTTCCATTTCCGTTACTTGAGTTCCTTCCTACAAATCCACCAAAGAAAGAAAAGTAAAATATACTTTACATCAAAGTCAAAAAACACACCCAAATACATAAACATCGCTACACGCATCCACCATCGAGCGAGAGAGAGAGACCTCTGGAAGGAGGTGAATTGACGACAGACCAATCGGATAAAAGGCCACCATCGACAAAGGAAGAGTTTGGCAGTGTTCTACGGCTCTTTGCTTTGTTGAACCTTTTCTTGTTACCTCCCATCGATTGATTGTCTTGTCTCAAGAGAGAGAGACGCCACGGAAGGGCTACAGAGCCTCGGGGTTTCGATCGGAGGTGAAGCTTGGGAGGAGACAAAATTCATATGCTGTGGAGAAGAGTTTTGATCCTGTACGATGCAGTATACCATGTTCGATGACAACATTGGTTTTACGTTTTTGAAATAGGGAGAAAGGCTACAACAATAAACCGTGTAAAATCAGACCTTCATCGTTCGAATTCTGAAGATATTTATTCTTTATCAACGCATTAGTTTTAACATAAATGCTCTATTTTCAATTATACTAAAAAAAATTAATAAAAATGTGCGTAAATTAATTTAAATATTCTTACTGTTAAAAAAAAATTGACAAATGATTACTTGAGGTACAATTACAAGGGACAGTAGTGTTTGGAATGCGTGTATGGTGGGTGCGGTAACAAATTATTTTAAAAGGGTTAGTAATTGTGATTAACTAAACATTTCACGTTGAAAAAGTCCTCGTGATCACGTCCAGGGTCCTCTTCCCATCTTTCTTGACCAAAAAAAAATCACAGTCAATGGACAAATCAATCGGTTTCGTTAGCTACGTGGAGGACGAAATATTAAAGAATGTCTTGAGTGTAATTCTAAAATAAGATGTTCCAATCTTTAAAGTTATCTTAAAATTATACGGGGCATCAATATAATTTATCCTGAAATATAAGACAACTTTTCATATACTTCTTAGATTTTCATTTCTTTAATGTACCACCTAAGATTAATATGACTAGGATTCGTTCATTACGTATTTCTTCATTCTTTAGGTAACAGAGTGAGATCTTAAAAATTATATTCAGGTCATTAGTTTTGGTCAAATCACTCCAACTAATTTGCAGTAATTTCAAGCAATTCATTTATAGTCTTCAATGTTGTAAACTGTCATTTTTTTTCTTGGCTGATCATGCCACAACTTCTGCATAGATTGTAATGGTCCGTTTGAATGAAAGTTTGAGAGATGTAAAAATTAGAAATATAGATTTTTTTTATCTTTTGAGGAAAAAAAAGTATTTTCTCTCTTTTTTGTATAATATGTTCAATGAAAAATTGGAGAGATTATTTTTCTATTGTTTTGTATTTGAGAAAAAATAAAAATAAAGAAAATATGTATAGACTTAATTTACCACTATACCCTTACTACAAAAAATATTTTTTTATTATATATAAGATTTTTAAGATTTAAAAATATTCAATGTCGCTTGAATTAGTTATAAAAATAAATAAATAAATAAAAATATGTGTACAAAAGATAGTAGCCAAAAACACATAAATATAAAAAATGTGTNTAAAAATATGTGTACAAAAGATAGTAGCCAAAAACACATAAATATAAAAAATGTGTGAAAAAGATATTTAGAAATGTACAAGTTTTGAATTTAAATTGTTACATAATATTTAGAAGTATATTTAAGAGTAAGAAGGTCAATTTATCTAAAAATTAGATTGTCTTCAACCTTTCTCTCACTTTTGGAAGGACAAAAAATGGTGAATTAGAGAGAAATACTTTGCCTCCAAATTTTCTTCCCGTTCTATTTTTCATTGGAACCAAACAATGAAAACTCTTTCTTTCTATCTTATTTTCTTTCTCCATTTTCTTTTAAATCAAACACTCTGTAAAATATGGCAAATCACGACACAACATGGCTACCGTCCGTGGCTATGTGGCATATTCGTAATTTGCCCTTTTCACACAAAAAAAATGGAATTATTGTGCCAATAAATGTTGAACCCATGAGGGAAAAAAATGGATATCTGGGAAATTATTACAATCGATTGTATTAGGGTCTTCTAGATCCATCCGATACTACATTCTCCCAATTTTATCAGTATTAAACGATGAATGTTTAACCTCGGAGGAATCTAGCATTTTACTAGATCCCGCCTTGCTTACTCCAAATAGAAAGTTGTTCAATAGACTATGTTAGGGCTAAGTAATTCTGGATTCTAATGAGAAGCCCAAAGGTTCAAAGCCCAACGCAGCCGAAAAGAGCCGTTCCATATGCCATCACCAAAGGCCAGGCCCGCCAGCCACAGTTTAACACTTTATAGCCTGCTCTGTCAACTGCATCTTTATGGCTCAGCAAATAGGGTTGCCACAATATGTTATTTCGGTAAATTGAAAGGCGATATATCAAATTAGAGTTAATTGTAAAAAATACATATAAAAAAATATACAGAAAAAAAATATTTAATTTTAATTCTTATTTGTGTTCACGTACATAATTTGAAATTTTTGGATTTTTTTTTTGACATTTGTGTCCTCCCTTAATTCATGCAATTTATTTTTGGAAACTGATTTTTTTTTTCAGATTATATGTATGCATTAAAAATTTTCTAATTTAATGAAAGATTAGATCCTTTCGTTTTTTTTGAGGATAAATGTATGCATTAAAAATCTCTTAATTTAATGGAAGATTTGATTATTTCATTCTTCCGTTTATTTTGAAGATAAATTAATTGGTTTGAATTTTAAATTTTATAACAGTATCTTTTGTTATCTTCTTCTTCTTTGGCCTAGAAGCCATTTATCAGTTCAAGTCTGAAAACATTATTTCTTCCTTATTATTCAGTCTAAACAATTACAAGGTTTGAATTTATGACTCCATTGGGCTCGTTTGGTTGTTGTATTAGAAATTGATAGATTAAATAAAGTAATCCAGTCTAATATAATACAGAAGTACAAAAGACAAGATTAAATTAGATATTAGAATAATACGCATTTTTATATAATGTTTGACAATATACAATATAAACATTGGATAGTAGTTATTTAATTCAATCGATTGTTTGTTTAGAGAATTATTTCATCGTATTAATGTTAAATTAACAGAAATATCTTCAATCAATGTTTGTTACATTGATGACAACTTAATTTTATCAGTTGAAATGTTATAATAGTAACTCTATAGAATAATAGGTTTGAGTTAGATTATAATACCATCTCTTTTGGTAGTATTAAAATACCTTCATAGTACAGGTCTATCGTACAAAAAATATATGATTAGTATATGTTTTTAAAATTAATACGACATTAAATTTGCTTTCCAAACAAAGTATTAAGTTCGCTTAAATAAAAAATAGTAGAATTCAATATTTAATCTCCACATTATACATCTATCAAACGAGGCCGTTAGGTTTATGTCTGTCATTTTAAATGTGATTATTTTGTTTTTTAATATACGAACACCATAACAGTGTAACAAGACACTTACACAAAATATTGTACTATTACATTTTATCAAACATATATTTGCATATAATTTCATTCAAAGAATTCATCTCTGTTTTAAATTTGTTACCACATGTGCAAATCACTCAATACTGTATTTATTACAGTGTATTATTACACTATGAGGAAAACACAATCAGCAGTTAGGAGATATATACAATTTATTCACACACAATGAATTAATATGGCAGGAACACATGACAGAAACATCGTATTTTATACAGGCTAACGATCGACTTTCAACAACTGATTCTAATATTCAAATGCTGAACTTTGTACATATCTTCAAATGACAAACAAATCTTCAAAAAATAGTTGTTGTTGACGATCTTATATCAAATGGGCTTAACATTATGATTTTTCTTTCAACGACGAAACTCTATAGATGTTTAGGGAATAATTTTAGGGCTTATCGCTAAGGAAAATGAAGTGATTTTTGGATAGAAAGAAGAAACCCAAACGTTTTTTGAAGATGAAGTGTTTTGCGAATAAATATTTCTAAATTTCAGCGGTTAACTATTATAATTGTGTATCTAATTAATTAAGATATATTCCTAAAATCGTTTTAGGAAAGTAAATTTTAGGAAATAGGCAGTTACGAAGATGAAGAGATTAGAAAATAAATGTCTCTAAATTTCAACGGTTGAGATAAATTCCTTGTTATAGTTTTTAGAAATTTTTTTTTACAAAATCGACAGTTATGTCTAGGGCTGTTAAACAAGTCAAGCTTGAATTTTTTTTAAAGCTCGTTTATGTGTAAATAGTTAAACGAACCAACTCGTTTATGTGTAAATTCAACTCGATTTAAGCTCGAATTCAGCTCGATTAACACCCCTAGTTACGTCTTTGTATCTCAGCAGTGTATTTCTTTCAAAAATATTTTTTTTTATGTATTTTTTTATAATTATCTCTAATATGGTATACCGACTTGCAAATGACCCATGTTGTTTTTGCCTCTCTAAGCTCAAAGGCGCAATACGGTTAGGCCCAAAGGCGAATTACACTTTCCACCTTAAAAAGATTTAAAATTTTTTGATTTGTAATCCAAAAAATTAAAATTTTCATATTTTATCTTTAATTTATCAAAAGTATTACAATGTAACCCTTATATTAGCATTCTCCTAATTTTTCCGTCATTGTCAATGGGTTAACTTTTGATTTTTGTATTTGATTTGTTGATTTCTTATCGTTTTAACTTTTTAATCCGTTGATTAGCCAATCAGGCAAGATAGTCCCAACCCAACCCAACCTGTTTGGTATCCTTACTTTATCACCGAATGTGAATGTGAATGTGATTTAGGGTTTTTTTTTTTTTGAAATCTAAATATATAAACATGCGGGGTAGCGTTGGTGAACACAGTATATAAAACATGTGTCTCAAGTTAAGTTTCTTCATATACCTACTAGCTATTATGGAACTTCTCCTATGAAACTTGTCTGAGTAACCCAATTACATGGTCTATAATTTTCAGGCATCAAAACAATCGTAGTTTGGTATAGTAGGTTTGAAATGTACGTGGCTAATGTTTTCAACTAAATATCATCCAAGCATGTCTCATTATTTGGTTGCTTCTCAACACAGGTTTTATTGGTTACAAGTTTCTACTTCCCTCTCCAGACGTAACTTCACAAACCACACAATATTTTCCTCAACCAAGCCTCTCAAAGTTCATTCCAAATATCCAATATGTTTGCCCATAAGTTTCCCATACATCATTCACCAACTCTCTCTCTCCCTTCAGAATATATCAGCAGGGGAGGGAGGAGTAAGGAAGCCGATCCAACTAGGCCAATACCCGTTTAAAATTGACCTAGCTACAACCCGGAACTGTATACTAGAAAGTTTGTGCTTACTACGGCTGGGTTAGACCTTGGCTTCTACCATTTTTCTTTCACTAATCCTATTGGGACATCATTAATTAAGGAACATAATTTGAGGATTTAATGCATTGTTGTTATTGGATTGATACTAGAGTACATTCAATACCGAGACATATTGACAATCCAATGATCAAAATCATTATGTCCCAATAGCATTACTCGTGTATTTAAGAGTATTTTAAGTTGCGCATACCGTTATGATACTAAGAATATTGGTCAACTAAGTCGTATGGCTCATCCCTCGGCACTGTAGTTAGGTCTTCATTTGCATCATTATGTAAAAAACCAGAACATATGAGAATTCAATATACAAAAATATATTTGTATGTTCCTAAATTTGTGAGTCGCGATAAGAATTGTCATTAATCATGAGTGACTACAATACCAACACCGTTTGGGCACCTAGTGACCCAAACGGCAGTACCAATGAACAAAAAAAAAAAAAAAGGAAGTTTCTAGCACCATTAACTCTAAGTATGGACAAGAGCAAGTCATCCAGAAGCTCATGATCATGGACAATAGATGCGTGTGTGATGATATTGATGTGGTGTTAAGAAAATTGCAGAAAAAATACATCCTAGAAAAGGTTAATAGAGCCGACAAAAGGCAGAGACGTGTGACATTGAATAGAGTATATAGACTTAGAAAGTTTGTTATCCTTAAACACCAAAAGAAAAGTTCCACTTCACGTTTGAAACTATAAAGTATCTTCTTAGTAACTCCGTGAATGTTATACTCTTTGGCTTTCTCTCTCTCTCACACAACACATATACTCCGTCTTACTCTCTCAGTCATGAGTTATTACTAGTATAATATATATATAAAAAAAAAACCTAAATGCACTCGGTGTATGCATCTTTGTATTATGCCATATGTCACTTCACCCCTTCTAACTTATATCTTGGTTTAGATACCTCATGGATCACTATTAACAATGTTAAAAGTACAAGGATCACCAAAGTTTTCCATATTATAAGATTACCCTTCTATTATTAAATATTGTGGAATACAATATCAACCTAATGTTAATTGAATAAAATTAAATTGACAAATAAGACAATTAAAATTGGGCCTTTATTTTTTAAGAAATGATAACCAATTTAAATGTATATCTTACTACATATATAACACAGTGTTGGTTAATTTAGTGACTATCTAAATATTTCATGGGAAAATTCATATAATAGTAATTTTTATTATATCCATCAATTAGTCGATAAACTCTGTCAAAAGCTGTTAGTCAAGTTTTAAATAACGCTAAGGATATTTGTGAAAATATGAGAATCCACCAAGGGTGCGCACGAAATTTTGCTTCAATATGTACACCAATAATATTTTTTTTTAGAGAAATTTGGAGGTCGGTCCCCTTATATGGACTTGTTTGGACTTAAGTCCGTCAAAGAAACTTATTTGTTATGAACTCTGTTTTTTGTCAATTTTACCATACTATCTCTTTCTTTTAGAAGTGAAATAAAACTAAAAATTAAAAATTCCTAAATCTTAGGAGTTTGACTAACATTAAAATTTTCTCTTATATATATAGTAACATTAAAAATAAAAATAGTAACATTCAAATACAAAAAAAAGTTATCATTTGGACACAAAAAAAATACATTTAAACACAAAAAGAAAAGTAACATTTAAACATAAAAAAAAAATTGAAACATTCAATATAAATATTTTTAAAAAATAACAATAGCAACATGTTCAACAAAAATATTAACATGTTCAACAAAAATAATAATATGTTTAACAAAAAATGTAACATACTTAACAATATTTATTTCTCACAATTTCACGCAAAAAATAGTAATATTAAAAAAAAATAGTAATATTGAATATTAATATTTAGGAAAATAATAGTAGTAACAAGTTCAACGAAAATAGTAACATGTTCAAAATAATAGTAACATGAATAGTAATAAATTCAACAAAAACAGTAACATAATAAAAAAAATAATAACATGAAACATTCAATTTAACAAATTAATCCCCAAGAAAAATATCACAAATTACAAAAAACAAAAAATTAACAAGGACCAGAGATTCTCATCCGTTACCCACAAAAATGACATAAGTCATAGAAAATTAAAAGATGAACATTGATGAAACAACACCACTAGCTGGCCGGAAAGAGAGAGAGCTTTGAATTTGAATTATAAATTTATAATGGAGATTTTATTGACATATTTTAATTGAAATTGAATTAAAGGATAATTATATCCAAAATAGAAAATTAATTTAACATTCTTTCAAAGAATGATATTTTTGAGATAAAAAAAAAATGAACTTAAGTCATTATATATAATTTTAAATAAAGACTTATCCTCTTATAAGTTTCTTTGCTTGATTTATCTTCAAACAAGTACAATTAGGGAGCGTTACTTCTAATTTTCATTTTTTTACGGAAAACATTTATTTAGGTCTAGGAGACTAGTATCCTCCGCAAAACACGGCTAGTACAACGTTATGTCCAAGGAACAATGGTTCCAAATATGCCGCTAAAGTAATAAGTTCACAACCACCCTTTTGTCTTTGTCTCCTTGGCAGTATTTAGCTCCAATTCAGGCACTCTATATATGTCATCCCTCCCACCACTCTCGCGATGGAAAATTGTCATATTTAGGAGAGAGAAAAAAGGGGTGGTGGTGATCATCATCAAAGGTACATGGCCACAGGAGCAGCTGGGGATGGACTACTACTCCGGGGAGTTTTCGAAGGATGCATCTCCGGCCACGACACAGGAATCCAAAGGCGACCCTACCACCGGAATTGTGGCTGCGCGTTGCATAAATCGCGCGGTCATTGCTCCCATGTGTCGCCAAATAGGAATGTGTCTTACCCTATAAGACGGGCGTGGAGCGAGAGTTGCCTAGCATTGATGGCCTCGGGGAATTCCTCGCCTTGTTCTTCACCGGCCGTTGCTCCGCCGGAGTCCGGGAGGACACGGTTGGTTGTGTGCAATGAAGAAGAAGAAGAAGAGATTGTTTCAAACAAGGTTTGATTTCACTTCTTGTTTTGTTTTTTTATGGGAACAAGAAAGAAATGTGGGTGGGGCTGTAAAAGTAATTTCGTGAACAAGTTGATAAAATGATAGGGTTTATTTGATGAAAAATGCAATTTAGACTTAAAAATTTGACATAATTTGTTGACCTAATGACGTTATTTTGTTAGAATTATTGGATAAACACAAAATTCCAATGTTTGATACAACCCACAGTAATAAATTAAGTCAACAAATTAAGTCCAATAGCATTACTCTTATTTGATTGATGTGTTTTTTTTTATACATGGGAAGAGGACGACAAAGTCATCCAAAAAAAATAAAGGACTTTCAGAAATGTTGTGTGTATTGTAAAATGGTGTTTATTCTTAATGGATTCAGATCTTTGTATTTTTGTGTATTTTACTTTTTTTTCTGGTCCAACCAAAATGAAAAAATAGAAAGTAACCAAATTCGATCGGTAAAATCATGTTCTCCCCGACAAATACGATTAGATATGTAAGTACTCGTTCTTCTAGTGTCTTTATTATTTCTCATTTCCTCAACTTTTGTATCATCAATTTAGTTTTTGGGTTTTCTTGTGATTTTTTTTTTCAAAATTAGTGTAGTATTACAATTTTACCTTTTTTTGGATCAACTCCGGAAATCTTATTATATTTTCATTAGGTAATTTATATTGGTTACTGCGTTCATCTCGGTCTCGGACTCTGTCTCTGTCTCCAACTTCCGTAGGAAAGTCAGACACAAAAAAACTTCTCATTATTGAAGTGATTTTGGAATCAAGATTTAAAACTAAAGTATTAAAGCCATTAATTAATGTTCCAGTTGTTCTGCACGAACATGGCCGACCGGCACAGTTTGTCGGTCAGAGAATCACGTTGCCGGCGACTTTGCCCACCGTCCCGATTCTTATTTTAAGTAGTTCAAAACACTAATTTTTCTTTTAAAAGTATTTATGAAAAATTGTAAGTTTTAGAAGAATTTTTAAAAAGTTACTTTAAACACACTCTTAAGAGTCTATTTTTCTTATTAAATTTGGGGTATTGATATTAGCCGTCAGATTAATTTTAAAATAAAATTTAAAAAGATTTCAACCGCTAAAAATTAAAGTCATTTTATTTATCTTTTGATATTTAAATTGTACTGTATTTTATTATATAAGTACATTTATCATATAGTAAAATAATATATATATATATATATATAAATTTGGAGAGAGAAAATTTGAGAAATCTTTTCTTCACATTTTTTAATTTTTTATTTAAGAAAAATGTTATTTGAACCTAATTTGGGGACCTAATGTAGGAATCTAATTCAATACTATCATTGGATTGGTTGTGGATTCCATTTAACATTGAAATTCACAACTAATCCAATAATTGCATGAAAATCACATCATTAGATCTCCAAATAAGATTCCTATAGCATTACTCTTTTTTTAATTACCATACTAATGCTTATTTCAATCATACTCTACTATGTGTTTTTTGTAATAATTTTNTGTGGATTTCATTTAACATTGAAATTCACAACTAATCCAATGATTGCATGAAAATCACATCATTAGGTCTCCAAATAAGATTCCTATAACATTGCTCTTTTTTTAATTACCATACTAATGCTTATTTCAATCATACTCTACTATGTGTTTTTTGTAATAATTTTTTCATTAAAAAATTTAGTATTTTTTATTTATCTATCTTCTTAAGCAAAATTTTAAAAAATGATAAAAAAATAACCTTGCAGTACAAAATATATTAATGTATAATATATGTATAGTTGTATCCTTCTGCATAGTCGATCATTTCTGAAACTAAGCTTAGCCCAATCATTCTCCACATCAATCTTCATTGCATAATATCCACACTCTATCAGTTATAACTTTAACAATTTCATAAATTTAAAAATATTATTAACAAGAAATTGAAAATTTATCCGAAAATTAGGTTTTTCTCACCAAAAATTAGTGGATTAAGCCAACAAAACCATAAAACTATACATCAATGACCGTTGTAGTAAGCCAACTTATAGGCTTTGTAGAAGTGAAATGAAAAAAAATTCATTTCATTTGAGTTTCATTTAGCTTATGAGCATTTTGGTCTATTTACAAAGAAAAAGGCAACTTTGCCATTTTGAAAGAATATCAAGTTAAATCTTTAATTTTTTTACTTGTCAAAGATGATTGTTAGTGGAAGGGGCTATACGTAATTCTATAGTATAATCTAGAATGTGGTGCAGTAAAATTTCAAAAGATTTTGGAAATTTCATTGAATATATGCATAACTACAAGCTAATGTGGATGAAGTTTACCCATTGAAAATTGTGAATGCTTTGGCTGTGTTCTTGCTATTTTTAAGATTCCCTTTTTTTCATATTACTCTTAGTGGATATTCTGAGGATATTATTATGGCACTTGATAATAATAAAATCCATGTATAACTTTTGCAATATTGTTACTCATACTTAATTTATCGACATAATTTATTGATACAATCTAAAGTTAATATTATCACTTTAAATTATGGTAATATGCATGTATAAGGATTGAGCAAATATTCAAAGTGATACCACCTAGGGTAGTTATTATTTTACATGGATGAATAATTACACAATTTGTGGGTTTTCTTTGACCATATGTTGTCTTATTATTAACCGGTGAGATTACGTAATAATTTCACCATTGCATTGCGTTGAATATGTTCTCCAACAATAAACAATCATATAGCAACTCTAGGCTAGTTTCAAATTACTATTACTCTCTCCGTTTTTAAATATCTGTCATTTAAGATTTATGCACAGGGATTAAAGAAGCTATTAAATAGCTATAATATGAGTAAAAAATAATTACACAAGACTAAAATACCCAGAAAGGAATATGAAAGACACTTAACCTCCACCTAATTTAATGCATTAAAAAGTTAAGGGTAAATTTGAAAAAAAAATATTAATTATGCTTTGGTTTCATTAAATGACAGATATTATGAAACAAAAAAAATTGTGTAAAACGACTGATATTTAGGAACGAAGGGAATATTTTTTTGGATTTAACAATCAAAAGTATTCGAATCAATGTACGCAAACCTCAACTTAAATGAGGCAGCAAACTGCAGATTTGCTGATCACCAACTTCCACAAGGGCCTATATATGGTGTGAATAGCCGCTTAAAGTTAATATAGTGGCATTTAATTTTAAGCAAGCGTGTCAGTCAGTATGTCCGGTTTGTCCCCACTAGTTAATTAGTTTATGACCATCGACCAAACTTAATTGATGAACATGGTTTATGCGCCGCTAATGTAGCAACTTGTCAAGTATTTGACAAACTCGCACCATTCATTTTTTCCATTAACTTCATTCTTGTGGCTTTTTGAGAAGCAACAAAAATTGTTAAAATTTTATAAAAGTCTTAGGAGTCGGGATGCATGCTAGTTTCATACAATTAGGTGGTGTGATACAAAATCTAGCTCTTGGCTTATGTTGAGATATTAAAATAGTCAAAGCAACTTGGATGATCGATGCACCGGTAAGTCGACCGATCGACCGGTGATGAAACAGAAGGAACCTGGCGATACACCGGTTGTCCAATTTCGTGCAAGTACATTCTATTCGGCTGGGTTGGGATATTATTTTTTCTAACCTGTTTTTGGACAATTTGAAGCATTGTTCCATGAATGTTTTGGTCTGGGCTAAGCGCTATAAACTTACTGGGATTACATTGGGCTTTTATCTATACTACACATTTTTTAATTCAACTCCCATCGAATCTAAATGTATTAATTCAAGTTGCATTCGGATTGAGGACAAGAACTTGATGCCCAAATCTGATTATTGCCCAAATGTAAATCGAGTTAAGATTTTTTAGTCTACATTTGAACCATTTATTACAAGTCTTTATCAAAATCCTTCAAGGCTCTCATTATATTTGAGTTGACCCACCTAATTTGTGAACCTAACTTACTACAACTACCCTCCCATCAGGCTCAAGATATGCATTCATTACAAGTGGTTTCAGAAACTAATTTCCAAAAAAAGGAGGAATCTCTATTTATTTAAAACTAGATTATTAAAAAAAAATCAAGATTTAAAACTAGATCATTAAAACCATTAAGGCTACCAATTGTTCGGCAAGAACATGGGGCACCGTTTCTGGGTCAGAGGGCCACGTTGCTGGTAACTTTTCTTGCCATCGAACAGCCCCATTTATATAATATGTTTTTTTATACTAGATCAAAGAACTGATCCATTTCATTTGATCAGCACAAAATAGGTTTAAGTTTAGGTTTAGATTTGGGTTTAGGGTATGAGTTGATGGGCGTGAGGAATAGGTTTAAGTTTAGGTTTAGATTTGGGTTTAGGGTATGAGTTGATGGGCGTGAGGAATGAGATTCTTCGTTTGATATATTTTGAACAAATAGTTTAAAATAAAAAATGTTATTTAGACCTTATTTGAGATCTTTTTTTTACTTATTTTTTTCTTTAAGAAAGAAAAAGAATCCATCAAATATGGAATGACTAAGCACTCAAGTCCTACACCAAGTCTTGATGCATAATATCTTCGGTCCTTTCCACAAGTCCTAATTGGATTCCCCATTGGCCCATCCAATTTAATTCAGTAGACAACACTTTTGAGACCAGAGACCTTTTATCACGACATTCACCTCTAGCGTATCCTGTTTCCACTATTGTATGAATAGCATTTCCTGCCAAGGTTTGAACAGTAAACGAGGTGTCAAAAATCTCTTATTCTCTTTTTCCTTTGAATTCAAAATCACATATCGGACTTAATCTGAAGACTTAATTCAATATAATCATTAGATTAATAGTGAGCTCTATCTAATATTAGAACTCACAACTAATTTAATGATTGCATTAAAGCTACATCATTAAGTCCTCATATTAGATCTCCAAATTAGATCCCTATAGTATTGCTCGTCTAAAATACCCCTAATTTGTTGTCCATATAGAGAGCACATGAGACATTTTGTCCAAAAACTTAACCGTGGTTGACATAAGGACTTAATTGCTAAAATTTTAGAGTTTAGGGGCATAATTGACACAAATTAGTTTAGGGACTTAACTGCTAAAATTTTTGAGNATTTTGTCCAAAAACTTAACCGTGGTTGATATAAGGACTTAATTGCTAAAATTTTAGAGTTTAGGGGCATAATTGACACAAATTAGTTTAGGGACTTAACTGCTAAAATTTTTGAGTTTAGAAACTCAGTTGACATGAAAATTAATTCAGTGATTTAATTGACACAAGAATTATAATTTAAGAGTCATTTGTATAATTTACTCAAAATTTTAAGTACTAGACTCCTAACAGTGAATGATTTTGCTTTGTTCTTCTGCCTTTTTTCATGCCAGTATGGTGACCGGAGATAACTCTTTCCACTTTTGCTTTGTTCTTGATTGTTTTTAGATGCAACTTTAACTATATCTTCCAAGAACTTTACCCACTTGAATATGATCAAAGCCTCTATGTTTCTTTTTGTATCTACAACTTAGAAGTTTTTTACATTTTAGGGGATATTTCAAGCCTATTCTATGCCATGGATGAGCTCAAAGTCATATGACATGCTTTCTTCTAAAATTATAGTGTGACTTACACTTCAATCAACAAAGTTTTATCCCAAATATTCAAGATTGACTATATAAATCTTATTCAGTCATCATTTTAGATCAAAAATCATTAATTTTGTTAACTCACATGTTATATAAAATGTCATTTGTTATTAAACTTTTTCATGTTATTACCTCTAGGCTTCAAATAGGCACTGTTTCTATTATTTTGACCCTTAGAGATGTTATCATTTGATGTGATAAAATATACCTTATTGTTGTTTCCATTACCATTGCCATTGGGATTCCCGTTAGTGTCATTGGTCTTGTCTTGTTTTCTGACCTCTTCCTCAATTCGAAGCCGAGCTATTAGATTCACCATGCTTAATTCAGATTGCTTGTGACAAAGTCCCTTTTGATACTCCTTCCATGAACCCGACAGTTTGTCAATAACAACTGCAACTTGCATCTTTTCATCTACCTTGATTCATTTGGACACAATTTCGTGAACAATCATTTGTAACACATGTGTTTGAGCAATTACAGATTTATTTTTCACCATCTGAAATTTAAAATAGCGGCTACAAGCATATGTTTTTGTCCCTAATTCTTCTGTGCCATACTTTGCCTCCAAAGCTTTCTAAATCTTCTTGGCAGAAGAATAGGAATTGGAATGATAATCATATAGCTCATTGGAAAGATAATTGAGCAAATAATTGCGACAGTTATCTTCGTCAGTCTCCCATAGTGCTAAATTCTTTTCATGTTTAACTAACTCTTCTGCAGTCATACCTTCCTTGTTCACCTTGTTTGGATTTTTTGAAGTGAGAATCCATGCTATTTTCATCAGTTTGAGATAGAACATAACTTTCTTCGCCCATCTTTTGAAGAATTATCCACTAAATCAAAATGGTTTGTTAAGATCGTTTGATGCAGTAGATGAAACAGTAGAAGTGGCTATCGTAGAATTCTCCATTGGGTTTGAACTTGTCTTAAATTGTTGGAAAAAATTGGATACAAATAAAGTGAATGACAGGGTGAAGCGCGGACTAGGTCGCTCTCTTAAGACGATTTGTGCCCCTTTATAAAAGAATCACAGTGCAGAATGTAGTAGCGTGTTGTCCCCAGGATACAACAGCCCAGTCAATTGACTGTTGCTTCACTCAGTTCTTCACAATCGAATGAAGCAGAAGCTTCACACACATCTTTGAATATTACTCAGAAACTTATCTTGTAAGAAGAAAGTTGATATGATATATGTTATATATCTCTATACTAGAAATACGTATATATAATATATGTGTTTAATAGGCTGTAATTCTTCTATAATTAATTTGGATAATAACTCACAAAATATGACTATTGAAATACTAGCCGTTGGAGGTTTTTTGGTATTCAGCAACTGAAATTTTATTATAGAAGTAATGATAGAAAATAATTAAACAAAATATTAAAATGTGGGTTTAATACTAGTTAATATTTTATTTTATTTAGGCGAGCCAAGGGGACCCACTACCCAGGTCGTGGACTAGGCACACCAGTGTGGTTCATAAATTTTAGAAATTCGTATCTCCTCTGCTAGTCCCACCTCTGCGCATGTGAGAGTCCCAAGACCTCTCTTTGATTTAAAGGTTAGATAACACTAGTACATATATATACTCAAGTATCTTGTGATGTTTAGTCGATGTGGGATTGAGTTCCCACATAAAAATACTCTTTTAGTTAAAATATTCTAACAACAACACTAGCTGTTCAATGAAAAACAAAAAATAAAAAGATAAGTTGAACTTGGAAGGTTTCAAGCTTAATAATGCTATATATTTTAGCAAAACTATTTTTATAAACATTAGTTATAACCTTTTTCGAGAGTTTTAATTTTCAAACTTCGTCAGTGTGAGGTGAGAATTTTGCACAAGGAATCATTAGCTCGTACGGATGGAAACAATGGTAAGAATGTCTTGAGTGACCTGCAAGACAAACGAGAGTTAAGTGAACCAATGGCTAGAGGTAGCCAAAGGGAATTCGGTTGTTTAAGTCAGATCACAAGTCGAAGTAGGGCATTGTGTGAATAGGCAAGGATCAAATGTCCTTACTTGGCACCTGGAGGCTTTTATTTATACTGATAGGAAGTTGTGTCCCAAAGGAACTCAAACTCTAGGTTTTATAGGATAAACCTTGTCACCATCTACTCAAAGTTCATAATAGTATTAGACAAGGATTCTTGTTCTTAAGTGTTGTATCATCAACTCTTGGATGTTCGGAGTAATATTGAAATAAGACTCTTGCGGAGGTGGACAAGCAAGAGGAGTGGTGCGGGGTGCCTGATGAGTTGCGGTAAGCTGTTTGCCGATTGGCTGGGTCCCTTAGGAGGGTTGCCGATCAGCTAGGCTCCCCTTTTTAGGTGCCGATTAGCACTTGCCAAGTATAGGCCCCCACAATTGCCCCCATGCCTCTTTTAATTGAGCAAATTAATTAAGGCATATTTATTCTAAAGAACAAGGGTTTTCCAGGCCAAATTCTTTGCTAATGGGCTTTCATTGCCTAAAGGATTAGGGTGTTAAGTTTCTTCTCTCTCTTCTCCTCTTTACTTACTTCCCTTTGTGTTCCTTCACTTGGTTCATAGGCTGGAGCTTGGCAAATAAAGGAAAAGGAGAAGCGTTCATTGTTGCTTGTATAGGAGACTTACTTTACTCATGAGCTAGTTGAGCAATAAGAGTTGCTTGAGAGTCAAACTGATTCTGATAGGGTCAGGGCAAACATATTGAGAAACAACTTAAGAATTCCAAAGTGGAGAATGTCGTCTTAAAGAAGAAGAAGGTTACTAAGGTAGAGACTCGAGCTTGTGTGCTTCAAGACAAACTAGGTAATGCTAAGAGGGAGAATGCTGAGATAGAGGAGAAATTGAAGAATGTTCTCTACGATAATTACGCTAGGATCCTAGACAAAGTTAAGAAGAAATATGCAAGAGAAAAGAACAACTCCTTTGGAGATGGCTAGAGAGGAGCTCTCAAGACAGTTGGGATTGATGGGTCTTATCTAGTTTCAAAGGATGCTCCATGACCTAAGAGTGACTTTATTATTCTTAAGATTATGAAGAAGTTCCTTGGTGGTACTGGTGGTTCGAGTCTTCTAACATATGTGCCCCCCATTCTAACTGAAGGGGAAAGGTCTCCACGAGTTGAGGCATCTAATGCTCAAAGGTGGCAAATCCTTAAGAAAGGCTAAGTAGCCTGCTAAGCAATTGTAGAAGTTGTTGGTCATCTGTCGAAGGCTAAGTAACTTTGAGGAAAACTGTGGAGGTTGCATGGAGGGTAAAGTAGCCTGAAAGGCAACCGTGGAAGTTGCATGGAGGCCAAGTGGCCTTGAGGCAAAATTGTAGAGGTTGTATGGAGAAGAAGTAGCCTAAAGCGCAAAAGTGGAGGTTGCATGGAAGCCAAGTAGCTTTAAAGGGCAAACGTGGAGGTTACATGGAATCAAAGTAGCATTAAGGGAAACTTTAGAGGTTGCATGGATGCGAAATAGTCTGGAGGGGAAACCGGAGAGGTTGCATGGATGCGAAATAGTCTTGAGGGGAAACCATGGAGGTTGCATGAAAACCAAGCAGCCTTTAAGGGACAACCGTGGAGGTTGCATGGATGAAAAGTAGCTTAAAAGGCAAGCATGGACGTTACATGAAGGCGAAGTAGCCTTAAAGGGGAACCATGAAGGTTGCATGGAGGCCAAATAACCTAAAAGAAAATTGTTGAGGTTACATAGAGGCCAAGTAGCCTTGAGGGGCAACCGTAGAGGTTGCATAGAGGCTAGCCTTAAGGTGCAATTACAGTTGACTTTAGGTGAAATAGCCTTAACAGGCAACCACAGATGTTTGTTGGAGGCGATGTAGCCTTCAGGGAAAACCATGGAGGTCACATGGAGGATAAGTAGCTTAAGGGGCCACCGTGGAGATTGCATGGAGGCCAAGTAGCACAAGGATCCACCATGGAGGTCGAATGGAGGCCAAGTAGCCTGAGAGGTGACCGTGGAGGGCGCATGGAGGCCAGGGTAAGTAGCCTAAAAATCAACCTTGAATTTTAAATCACCTTGTAGGACTTCAATAGTGAAAGTTGCTCTTTAGCCTTTTCAAAGTAAAAAGTACTTGAATGAGCACTATATGATTAGCACAAAAACATAGCATATTTCATGTGCTAATCATTCCATTTTCACGTTCTTTTGGGGATTAAATGATTGGAATTGCATTACTTGGGCTATAAACGAAGATATTTGGTGATTGTAGATAAAAGATGTCAAATGATGCTTCTTAAAGACCTTTTCAAATGAGTTGAGGTGAATGAGGATGAAAGAGTGGCTAGAGGAAAGCTCAGGAGTTGAAGAAAATAAAAACCAGTCAAAATGCAAAGATAGTATCGGTACTGAGTACTAGTATGGTTTGGCCTCTGCAGCAAACCGGTACGCAGTACCGGTATTGTGCTGCCTTTGGAGTTCGGGGTATCGGTACAAAGTATCGGTACTGTCTACTGATTCTGCCCAAATCTCTGCAACTCAAGCTCTACCATTTTTTAGGGTCTCACCAATCACTCTCCCACTTGTCTTTGACTCCCCCATCACATTGAACAACCCTCCTACACCCTTTAATTGAATTTTGGAGCTTGGATGATAAATGAAGAGAGAGAAGAAGAATGTTGTTGGGTGTGCGGGCTAGCTCTGCACCACCCTGTCCAGCCCGTTCCTTTTGACAGCCTATGGATGGAGATCACATCAGATAGCTTGAGGAGGACTCCAAGAACATTTTTTTGGCAAGGGAGGACTCCATTGTTCAGGACTTCATACAATATACATTAGAATATAGAGAGAGAAAGAGCTGGGAAGAAGATGAATAGTGTAATGTAGTGAGAGAAGTTGAGATTTTTACATTTTCTTCCATACATTGTCTTCTAGTTTCATGTAAGAACCTTATAAGTTTCCTTTAATGCTTTGAATGTCATTAATGTCTAGTTGTTTTCAAGTTCAATCTTCCATTAAAGCTTTCACCATTAATGCTTCAATGTTCTTAAATTTTTTAGCTGTAAATGGGTATTAATAAATGAATTTTCATTTAGTTTATGCTTCTTGCATTTACTTCACCAAGCATTTCATTTCCTTTGAATGCATTCTCACTACATTGTTGGTGTTCTTTTAATCATGAATAGATAAACCCTTTAGTTGGCTAATCCAAGCAAAACCTCCACTTGGGTATGTTATTCCAACTCTTTGTGTTCCTCCTCTCGGTGTATGATGGCTTGCTTTGACTGGGTTGGGGTGAGGACATGGTTGTGAGTTCTTGATACACCGTAGGCATTGTCACGGTGTATGCTTGAATCCTTACCTCCATTTTAGTCCTGAGCTTTCCACGAATCAATCGTACTTCTAAGCACCATTAAAGGAAGACTTGAGTTGGCTTGGCATTCCCTTTCGAGTGAACCTTTGTGATTAGCCAACACTTGTTTCCCGCTTCATATTCATCACAAAACACCTCACAAACCACTTTGAACTATAAAAGATTTTATACTTTATTTCCACATAAATCACTTTCAAAATGATTCACATCCTTCTCCGAGGAAACGACCTTGAAATACTTCCAAGTAAATCACGACCCGCAAAAGTCTCCTTGCGCTTGGGGAGCATTTTTTGTACACACACATCACATTTCACATTTCTATTTTTCTTTTTCCTTGCCTTTCTTTTGACACCATTCCAAGGGAGTGTGACACTCCCCTCCCCTTTTGCACACTCATCATACATATATCTAAGGGAAGGTGTTAGGTGGTTAGGAACAACAAGGAAATAATTCAAGCATTTTTGGCGCCATTGTCGGGGAAGGCAAGTGTCGAATCGAGAAGGTGATTTATGGACGACGGAGGTAAGTCCCATGATCGTCATCATGGGCTGAGGTATGTTGTTCCATGTATATATATCCTTGTTTGTGAATAATTTGATTTATAGATAGTTTATTGCATGTGGGGAAGGGACAAAAAAAATCGATTGGTTAGACAACCCTTAGACCCTGACATGAATATTGACCAAAACTCACCCGAGGATGCAGGTGATAATTTTGATAATCTTGGTGCCAATCCAAATGTTCAAAGGGGTGGGGGAGATCCCAAACCTAGAATGACAAATGTTTAAAGCGGTGGGGGAGTGCCTGAACCTAGAATGAATGAAGGGAATAACATCCCAATGGACCCTCCGACAAGGTCTATGAAGGATTTCCTTCAACCAACCCCGTAGCACCACACCATCATGCATCCACTTACCATTCCAAGCTCATATCTTCCAAGTTAAGCCTAGGATATTGCAACTACTTCCTACATTCCATGAGATTGAAAAGGAAAACCCCTACTTGCACATAAGGGAGTTTGAGGATATAATTACAACCTTCAATGCTAACTATGCTATGGAGGACATAGCTTGATTGAAATTTTTTTCTTTCTCCCTCAGTGATAAAGCCAAATCATGGTTGTATGCCTAGCGACCTCGATCAATTACCTCTTGGGCTCAAATGTTTTTTGAATTTTTGAACAAATTTTTTCCGGTTTATAGAAACACTGCTTTAAAAAAGGAAATTCAAAATTTTTCTAAAAAGCCCAATGAACAATTTTATTAATGTTGGGATCGCTACAAGGAGTTGATACAATCCATACCACATCATGGCTTTGAATCATAGCAATTGGTAAGTTTCTTCTATGAAGGAATCACACCAAGCCATAGACAATTCATTGACATGATGTGCAATGGCGAGTTCTTGAACAAAGACCTTGATGAGGCCTTGGACTACTTTAGTACATTGGCCCAAAATGCACAATCTTGGGACATTAGGGATCCCAACGACATACCTAGGACGTCTTCGGGTAGTAGTCAACCACAAGGGGTGGGATACATAACTTGAGAGATCGGGAAGACTTGCTTTCAAAAATTACTAAATCGTCAAGGAAAGTTAAGAGCCTTGAAGTCAATAGGAGGCATGAAGTGTCACATGTGTCAACGACCGAGGAATCTTGCTCAATTTGCGAGAGTGTGGAGCATTCCATATCGGAGTGCCCCAACATTTCGACTCTTAAGGAAGCGTACCATGAGCAAGTGCATGCATTTAACCAAACAAGACAATCATTCTCCCCTCACTCAAACACATATAATTCGGGGTGGAGTAATCACCCTAATTTCAGTTGGAGAAATGATAACCCCGTCCCTCATGGCTCAAACACATACACATCTCCCATGCCTCCTAAGCAAGGTCAATACCAAAACCAATACCAAAGTCAAGGGCAAGTGTCTAGCTCCCAATACCCATGAAACAATCCGCAAGGGTATTCGTTAAACCCACCACCACAAAATTTCTCCCAAAGTCCACCTCCCCAAAGCTTCTCCCAACAAGGACCATCAAATTCATCCACCTACCAACCTCCCCATAAGAGGAACTTGGAGGATGTGCTTCATTCCTTCATCCAAAGACAAACTTCCATCAACAACCAAACTGCCACAACTCTTAACAACATGGTAACTCAACTTGCAAAGATCACCAATCATATAGGGTTGTCACAACAAGAAAAGGGGAAATTCCCCACTTAACCCCAAGAGAACCCTAAGGGACAACATGTGATTGAGTCTTTCGAGAACACCAAGGAGAGTTGTGAGCAACTCAAGGCAGTCACCACCCTTCATAGTGGCAAACAAATCAATAAATCTGTTGTGCCAAAGGTTTCACCCAAAACCACATTACAAAAAGAAAAAAATACGATGGGCAACACCGATGAGGGTGAGGTGAGTGAAAAGAAAGAAAGAGAGGTAGTTGAGAAAGAAAAATTGATTGATGAAAGTGTGTTTGTACCTCCCATGCCTACCCCGCTTCCTAGTCATGTGAAGCCACCTGTCAAGATGGCTAATTATGTTGATATTTTAAAAATGTTTAAGCACGTGAAGATTAACATTCCACTTCTTGGCGACNCCCCGCTTCCTAGTCATGTGAAGCCACCTGTCAAGATGGCTAATTATGTTGATATTTTAAAAATGTTTAAGCACGTGAAGATTAACATTCCACTTCTTGGCGACATCAAGCAAATTCCATCATGTGCTAAGATTTTGAAGGACTTATGCACTGTGAAGAGGAAATTGAATGTCCACAAGAAGGCATTTCTCACCGAGCAAGTAAGCTCAATATTGAAGACCAACACTCCTCCACAATTCAAAGACCCCCNGAAACTGAATGTCCACAAAAAAGCATTCCTCATCGAGCAAGTGAGCTCTATATTGAGGACCAATACTCCTCCAAAATTCAAAGACCTCGACTGTCCAACCATTCCCATCACCATTGGAAGTTGTCGAGTGGAGCAAGCGCTTCTTGATTTGGGGGCAAGTGTGAACCTTCTTCCTTACTCGGTGTATCAACAACTTCAGCTTGAGGAGTTGAAGCCCACCTCAATCACGCTTCAATTGGCGGATCTTAGTACCCGAACACCAAGGGGAGTAGTTGATGATGTCTTAGTTCAAATTGATAAATTTTAATTCCCTGTCGATTTTATTGTACTTGATACACACCCTATTGCAAACCTTAGCTCCTAAATCCCCGTAATGCTTGGAAGACCCTTCCTTGCTACATCTAATGCTGTGATAAATTATAGGAACGGTCTCATGAAGCTGGAATTTAGGAATATGACAATGTAGCTCAATGTATTCTACTTGACAAAGCAACCGGGTGATGATGAGGAAGTAAGTGGGGTTAATAGAATCGACACTTTGGTTGAGGAACACTTGGAGCTTGAGGGGATGTTAAAGTTCAAGGAAGAAGGAATTGTTGATCTCAAAAAATTTGATGAGCAAGAGGGGGTAGAAGATTTGAAAAGGGTGGAAAGGTGGATCCCTACATTCGAGGAGTTACCCCTATCAAGAAAAGAAATTTTTTCCTTCAAACGAGTAAAAACCCAATTTGGAATTGAAGCCACTACCTTCCCATTTGAAATATGCTTATCTCAGGGAAGTTGAAACATTTTCGGTGGTTATTAGCTCAACACTAAATGGGGAACAAGAAGAAGAAATTTTGGAGGTATTGAAAGGAATAAAGTAGCAATTGGGTGGACCATTGCAGACATCAAGGGAATAAGCCCTCTCATTTGCACCCATCACATTTAGCTTGAGGAGGACGCCAACTCTTCTCGACAACCACAAAGACAGTTGAATCCCACCATGAAGGAGGTGGTGAGGGATGAGGTATTGAAACTACTTGACGTGGGCATCATTTTTTCGATTTCCAATAGTAAGTGGGTTAGCCCCACACAAGTAGTGCCTAAGAAATCTGGAGTTACGGTGGTAGAAAATGATGAGAATAAGCTTATACCGACAAGGGTGATTACCAAATGGAGAGTTTGCATTGACTACCAGAAGCTAAATCTTTACACAAGAAAAGACCACTTCCCAATGCCATTTCTCGACCAAGTGTTGGAAAGAGTAGCAGGGCACCTATTCTATTGCTTTTTAGATGGGTACTCTGGCTACAATCAGATAAAAATTGCATTGGAAGATCAAGACAAAATGACCTTTACGTGCCCCTATGGTACCTTCGCCTACCGCCGCATGCTGTTTGGACTATGTAATGCTCTAAAGACTTTTCAATACTGCATGATGGGGATTTTCAGTGACATAGTGGAAAAGATAGTGAAGGTTTTCATGGACGACTTTTCAATGTTTGGGGATTCGTTCAAGAGATGTTTGGAAAACTTAGAGAAAGTTCTAACAAGATGTGAGGAGAAGAATTTAGTCTTGAATTGGGAAAAGTGTCACTTTATGGTGACGGAGAGAATTGTGCTTGGCCATAGTATCGGCAAGGGGTATTTAAGTTGACAAATCCAAGGTGGAGGCCATCTCCAACCTCCCTACGCCAAGAGCCATCAAAGGCATTAGATCATTTTTGGGCCATGCCGGGTTTTATCTTCGATTCACAAAAAATTTCAATGTATTGGCCCGACCCTTGACCAACTTACTGTCTAAAGAGGTCCCATTCGAGTAGTCGGATGATTGTGAGGCATCTTTTAAAAAACTTAAAAGCACGCTAGTCACACCTTCGATCATGCGACCACCTAGGTGGGATCTACCTTTTGAGCTAATGTGCGACATGAGCGATTACCCGATTGGTGCAGTGCTCGGTCAAAGGGAGGAAAATAAACCATATGTGATATAATACGCTAGAAAAATGCTCAATGAGGCTCAAATGAATTACACTACCACAGAAAAAGAGCTACTAGCAGTAGTATTTGCTTTAGATAAATTTCATTCTTACATCATAGGTTCACCTATTATTGTCTTTACTGATCACTCTGCTTTGAAGTATTTGTTGTCTAAGCAAGATGCTAAACCGAGACTCATTAGGTGGATACTCCTCCTACAAGAATTTGACTTGACGATCAAGGACAAGAAAGGAGTTGAGTACGTGGTGGAGGATCATTTATCTTGGCTTGTGGTGCAAGAGGCCGATGAGCACCTTCCTATCCCTGACATTTTCCCTGACGAACAATTACTT
The DNA here is from genome assembly GCA_963454935.2 of Ilex paraguariensis. Taxonomy (NCBI): domain Eukaryota; kingdom Viridiplantae; phylum Streptophyta; class Magnoliopsida; order Aquifoliales; family Aquifoliaceae; genus Ilex; species Ilex paraguariensis. Next base: position 301,869 of record CAUOFW020007046.1, read on the forward strand.
TCAATTCATTATGTGTGTCCTTGGTATGCTAATATTTGTAACTATGTTGCAACAGGAAAGATACCACCGCATTGGAGCCCCGAAGATCGAAAACGATTTATGGCAGATATGAAGTACTTTTACTTCGACAACCCGTACCTGTTCAAGTACTACCCTGATCAAGTCATGAGGAGATGCGTACCAGGAAATGAACAGTGAGAAATCCTTTGATTCTGCCATTCACAAGCATGCGGTGGTTGATTAACCCTAATTAAGGCATAATTTAATAGGTAAATTGTGTTAGTTGAATAAAGTTAAACTAGTCAAAATAAATTAAATTAGAATTAGTGTGTGAATAAAGGATAATACATTAATTGTTGTTCTTTTCAGGATTTTGTGCGTCAAAGCTACAAACTACTGGGGAGCCAATTGCATTAAAGCTACAAACTACTGGGGTGCCAATTATCAAAGCTCAAAACAAAAGAGGATCAAAGAATTCAAGGCCACCTAGCAAGATTTTCAAGTCCACCTAACAAGATTTTCAAGTCCACCTAACAAGACTCTTCAAGTCCACCTAACAAGATTCAAGGCCACCTAACAAGACTTTCACCCTCCCTTGTTGCCTATAAATACCACCCCTTAGAACTTGTAAAACATTCATATTTTGGGAGTGGAAAACCCTCCAAAAGTATTATTGCTTTCCTTATTGCTTATAGCTTTCTTTAAGTATTGCTTTCTTTTATTGTATTCTTGCTTCCTTTTAATTTATTGCTTTCTTTTACTTTAAGTATTGCTTTCTTTTATTGTGTTATTGCTCTTTTACTTCCATTGCTTGAGCTTCCTTCTTCCCTTAGAGGAGTGAAACTCTTCCACTTTTCTAGAGCTTTACCAAAGCCGTGAAGGGTGGAACGTGATTCACTCATTCTTTGTCGAAGATCGGCTCCTTGTGTAAAATGTGTTACCTTGTAACTCCTCTACTTGGAGGGATGAGCATCACTCACTTTTCTAGTTTTAACAAAGCCATGAAGAGTGAGTAGTTTCTCATCCAATCTTTAGTAAGAGGTGGTTATCCGGAAGTTAAATTTATGCAATTCGTTTATGCTTAGCTTTAGTCTTTATTTTTTCATAATGTCTTCTCATCATATTGTTGTCTTTATTTTAAGCATGAATAGCTAAATCTCTTAGTTGGCAAAACCAAGAGGAACCTCCACTTGGGTATACCATTTCAACTCATTCTCCTCCCCTCTTTCAGAGTTCAATGGTTCGGTTTGACTGGGTTGAGGGTGGATAACTTGGTGAGTCTTTGATATTCCGTAGGCCTAGTCACGGTTTATGCTTAGATACTCACCAATCTTACCCCTAGCTTCCCACGAATCAATCGTTCATTCATGCTCTATTGGAGGAGGGTTTCGAGTTGAGACGGTATTCCTATTGGAGTGACCTCTTGGATTTGCCAACATTTGTTTCTCATTTTACTAGCATCAAAACAACTTCACCAAACAACTTCCAACAATCAAAGATTTTACACTTTCTTTCTCCCAAAATCACCTCCCCTCGGTTTACTTCCTTCCCCGTGGAAACGACCTTGGAATACCACCAAGTAAAACACGATCCGCGAAAGTCTCCTTGCGCTTGGGGAGCACTTTTGTTCACACATACTCACATTTGAAATCTCATTCATCCACCATTCCGTTGCCCTTTCTTTTGACATCATCCCTAGGAGAGTGACACTCCCCTTTATTCATATACTATACATGCTAAAAGGTGATGTTTATAGGTTAGGAAACAACAAGGAAATTTGTCAAGCATTTTTGGCGCCGTTGCCGGGGAAGGCAAGTGTCAAACCAAGAAGGTGATTTTCGGACGACGGAGGTAAGTCCCATGATCTTCATCATGGGCTGAGGTACGTTGTTCCGTGTACATAATCTTGTTTGTGTATAACTTTGTTTGTATATATTTTGTTTTATGTGGAGGCGGAACGACCGAAACCGACTTGTTAGACAAAATTTGGCCCCTACCATGAATATTGACCAAGAACAACCCGAGGATGCGGGTGACAATTTTGACAATATAGGTGCAAATCCAAATGTCCAAAGGGGTGCAAATCCAAATGTCCAAAGGGGTGGGGGACCACAAGAACCCCAAATACCCAATCCGAGAATGAATTTTCCCCCTCCCGTGAATGAGGGGAATAATTTTCAAATGGATCCCCCGGTGAGGTCAATGAGGGATTTCCTACAACCAACACGAAGCACCACACCATCATGCATCCTCCTTCCGGTCCAAGCTCATCTTTTCATAGTTAAGCCAGGGATGTTGCAACTAATTCCCACGTTCAACGGATTTGAAACTCAGAGCCCCTATTCACACATAAGGGATTTTGAGGAAATGGTTGCAACCTTCCTCCCCAATCATGGGATGGAAGAGATAGCTAGAATGAAATTGTTTCCCTTTTCCCTAAAAGACAAGGCAAAAACGTGGCTTATTTCCTTAAGGCCTCGAACCATCACATCGTGGAGCCAAATGATTTCTGAGTTTTTGAACAAATTCTTTCCGGTGCATAAAACCACTGCCCTAAAAAAGCAAATTCAAAACTTTTCGGAAAAGCCCAATGAGCAATTCTATCAATGTTGGGAGAGGTACAAGGAATTGCTACAATCCCTTCCACATCATGGCTTTGAACCATGGCAATTGGTGAGTTTCTTTTATGAAGGAATCACACCGGGCCATCGACAGTTCATTGACATGATGTGTAATGGGGAGTTTTTGAACAAAGACCCTGATGAGGCCTTAGATTACTTTGATACATTGGCACAAAATGCACAATCATGGGACATTACAGATCCCACCGATGTACCAAGGTCTTCTCCTCAAAAGACTGGCCAAACTCAACGGGGAGGGATTTATGATTTAAGAGATCGGGAAGACTTGTTTTCAAAAATTGCTAAATTGTCAAGGAAAGTTGAGAGTCTTGAAGTCAATAAGAGACACGAGGTGTCTAATGTGTCACGAA
>CAUOFW020007046.1:310705-365296 GCA_963454935.2 Ilex paraguariensis
GACCCAGTGTAGCCAAAAATTGTGGAAGAATAACCAAATTTTCTTTTAGGTACAGTTGCTTTTATTTCTTTACTTTACTTGTATTTCATTTGACTCACATTCCTTTGTTGTCTAGCATGATGTTTCTTAGTTTCTGATATTGGTGCTTTTGTCTAAACTCAAGTGCAAGGTGTTCTCTAACCCTACTCATTTTTCTATTGTCTTTCATTGCATATCATATCTTTTTGTTGCATTGAGGACACTGCATAAATCTAGTTGGGGGGAGTGGTGCACCACTTGCATGATACACCAATGTTGTGGAATTTTTTTGTGTTACAGATTTTTGCTTGCATTAGGGTATTTATGTGAAAATTTTGAAAATTTTTGATGAAAAATATCTGAATGTTGATCTGCATTCCCTTGTTAAGAGTGTTGGGTTGGATGATATAGTGATCTTTGTTGTGAACTTTGAGCAAATGAGCATACTATGGAAATTGATCCTATGCGTAAGTAACACATAAGTATTGATATTTTAACTCAATTGTACGTGACTTTTGAATGTGCAATTTTANCTTGTTAAGAGTGTTGGGTTGGATGATATATTGATCTTTGTTGTGAACTTTGAGCAAATGAGCATACTATGGAAATTGATCCTATGCGTAAGTAACACATAAGTATTGATTTTTTAACTCAATTGTACGTGACTTTTGAATGTGCAATTTCAGCAATTTACGGATTGGATTCATATCTTAGGCTTGACATAAGTAGTGGAGATGATTAAGGACCCATGAGAGCTCTAGTGCCAAAATTTTTTGGGAGAGAACTTACATTTACTCAAAGAACAATTTTTCAATGTCAAATTTGTTCAATAGTTTCATCATACTTGTTTTGGTTAGGTGCATCTGGATAAGTAGATTGACTTGTTTTGATTGTATAATGCCATCTCATGCGTACCTGGAAGTGATTTTAGGCCATCTTTGAAATACTTTGAGCCTAAACCCTTCTTCTTATGCAAATATTATCCCTAGTGCCATAATTGAGCCTAATTTAAATTCATTTCTATGCCACACATTTGACCAAGCCCATGAAAATGAGAAATATCTACCTCACCTTGGTTGTTCCTTGAAGCTAACTATGAGTGATTGCAAAAGTAAAAGAAGGGTGGTGTGAAAACTCAAACAAATGGATGAATGATGTTGCAACTCAAAGAGTTCAATGGAAAAGAATGAAAATCCAAGAAAAGGAAGAAAATGGGTGAGAAGAAAAAAAAAACAAAGAGTGTGGTGATGGTGTTTGCCTAGAAATCCCATAAAAGGGAAATCTTTTTGAAATAAAGGNAGTGATTGCAAAAGTAAAAGAAGGGTGGTGTGAAAACTCAAACAAATGGATGAATGATGTTGCAACTCAAAGAGTTCAATGGAAAAGAATGAAAATCCAAGAAAAGGAAGAAAATGGGTGAGAAGAAAAAAAAAAAACAAAGAGTCATTCACTCGGAACAACCCTCTTTGTCAGCCTATATCCTTCATTTCACTTACCTCATTACCACCCCAAGGCCTCATTACAACCCTTGAAAGTCCTAAATGATCTAGAGAAGCACAGGAGATGCATCATNCATTACCACCCCAAGGCCTCATTACAACCTTTGAAAGTCCTAAATGATCTAGAGAAGCATGGGAGATGCATCCTTTTAAAGAACAAGAAAAGTTGGTTTTGCTATCTAATGCCCTAGCATTCCTTTCATGAGACTATGCCAAGGTTATTTTATTATTCATAAATGAACTTCATTTATGGATTACATGTGAGTACACGTTGTTTTGAACACAAGATTCTATCTCACATGTACACATGATGTGCATACCAAGAGAACTAGAGTGCATTTCATTGTCTAAGAGTGACCTCTGGTGAGTTTTGCATTGAAACTGAATTTGACAGGCAATTCGAATGTGAATTCTGTTGCGTAAATGCTCAAATTAATTTTTTAATTCACACACACACGAGTTGAACATAANACCTCTGGTGAGTTTTGCATTGAAACTGAATTTGACAGGCAATTCGAATGTGAATTATGTTGCGTAAATGCTCAAATTAATTTTTTAATTCACACACACACGAGTTGAACATAAATTTGTAGGTGCATACTTTAGACTAGTATTTGAGACTATGGTCTTGCTCATGTGTGCTTAGTTCATTCATCTAAGAAATGTATTAAATAGTTCCATGCTTGCAGAATGGGGAATATGCTTAAGTTTTTGATATATCAAATGAATGAGGAATGTCCATGTTGTTAATTATATGATGTGCATTTTGGGTGTTCATTTTGATAGTTAAGGATAAAAATGCATGCCTTGTACGTTGAATGCATCAAAAGTTTAAATCACTTTGCAATTTCAGTAATAAATTGGGCATGATGGTTCAGATTGTGGTTTATAAGTGTAGTACATTTTTAGGAAGGAGTAGAGGCCATAAATAGTGTGGTAGAATGATTAGGGATGTCCTAAGTGGAAGGGAATGGAGATGTGTTGCTCAGTAGGAGTATTTTGGAAAACAAGGTAGAGAGTACCGGTATTGAATACCAACACGGTTTTGCCTCTAGAGTTCGAGGTACCGGTATTGAGTACCAGTACGATCTGCTGAAATGAAAAAAATAAGGGCTTTTAAATTTAATTTCTTCAGAGAACTCTTCACTTTCCCCCTCTAATCACAAATCCTAAGCCTCCCTCTCTCACTCAAAAAAATCCCAGGCCTCCAAATCCCCCCTTCTCTCTTTCAATTTCAAATTCCTCCTTTCTTTGAGCTTTGATTTTTTGAAATCCGCCCCTATGAAAACCTAAGTGCCGAATTCCCATAAGCTTCATTAATCCCTATTTTCTCCAATCTCTTTCAGAAACTTTATATGGCTCATCACTTGGATGTTGTTCTTAAGGCCATTGACCCGATTGANTTTGAGCTTTGATTTTTTGAAATCCGCCCCTATGAAAACCTAAGTGCCGAATTCCCATAAGCTTCATTAATCCCTATTTTCTCCATTCTCTTTCAGAAACTTTATATGGCTCATCACTTGGATGTTGTTCTTGAGGCCATTGACCCGATTAAGGGTCTTTTCTTGATCCTCTTTGCATTTCTTTTGATGGGGGCACTGTTGCTGTGCATGGCCCAAACCAAGCGACCTAGACCTAGTTCCTCTCCAACCAAGGATCTCTATAGGCACAAGAAAAACGATGAAGGGTCAAATGAGGACCCAAATGTGCAAAGGAAGAAGGCCAGGAACGAGGCACGACTCCAGTGGATTCAAGGGAAGAGTGAGACTTGTAANCAAGCGACCTAGACCTAGTTCCTCTCCAACCAAGGATCTCTATAGGCACAAGAAAAGCGATGAAGGGTCAAACGAGGACCCAAATGTGCAAAGGAAGAAGGCCAAGAACGAGGCACGACTCCAGTGGATTCAAGGGAAGAGTGAGACTTGTGAGCGGCACCTTGATCACCTTTCACTAACCCCAAGGCATGAGGTTGTGAAGATCATTGAGGGACATGGCATGAGATTTTGATTTACGCCCGTTGATGGGTATAATTTGTCACTGTGTAGAGAATTTTACCAAAAGCTTAGGGTGGCCGAGGTAAACGGTGTGGAAGTTTTGAGAGCATATGTGCGGGGTAAAATGTTCGAGGTAACCCCCGATGTCATTGCCACTCTTCTTGGAGAATATAACAGACCTCCACCCTTCTCNATGTTCGAGGTAACCCCCGATGTCATTGCCACTCTTCTTGGAGAATATAAGAGACCACCACCCTTCCCGCTTGTCTATCCTCATAATGTCACTAGAGCCAATACTAGAGACGTGTTTGTGGCTCTAATGTATGAGGATCCCACTCAATTCAAGGGAATTTTTCAAAGTGGAGGGTTAAAGCATGTGTACAGGCTTCTGAATAAACTTCTCCATTACAATTTACTCCCAAAAGCTACTGAAAAGAAGCCGAATATGGCGAAGTTAGCCCTTTAGATGTTGTTATGTCAGGTAAAACGATAGATTTTGCACTCTTCATATTGGAAGTAATGAAAGACTTTGTTGACATAGTGAAGCTGATGACCAATTTGCCATATGGGAATTTGGTAACCCGGATGTGCAAGCACTTCAAAGTAAAGGCCTACGTGTTTGACAAGCTCACTCCTCCTGAGACTGGGGCTATTGGCAAAGCCAATAGTAAGAAGAGAAAAGTAATGAGTAATGGAGAGTGAACTAAGACGCTGGGTTCTGATGTTGAGACTCCCAAACCATCCTCATCCGTAGTTGCACCAACAGGCTTAGTCCCCTAGTGTCTGGATGCACTCGAACCAATAGTGCATGGGATCGAGGCATCAATGCAGGGGATGACGACTATGCTGAGAGAGATATTCATGCATACCTTCCTAGGGAGGCCCATCCCAAAAGGATCCACTCCACAAGCATCAGCCCCTTCTGCATCTGCCCTCTCTACCTCCACAGCAGTTGAGGCTGATGATGAGGATGATGGAGAGGATGATGAAGATGAAGATGATGAGGAGTATGGCGAAGATGGAGGGTCTAAGGAAGATGAGGCTGATGATGGGGATGATGGAGAGGGTGATGAGTAGGAGGCTGTTGTAGCTGTTGTTTTTCTTTACGTGTTGGATTGTATAGGGTTAGAATGGGGTCCTAGGCCGTTTTGGTTTCTTTTTGATGTCCTAGTCCATGTACTCCAACTTTATAACACATTAATGGAAAACCACAGTTCCTATTCAATCTTGTCCATGTTTATTTTGTTAATTGCTTTATGATTTTTTGCATTTTTGATTGATGGGGTGAATTGTTTATTGAATTGGATTGTTGTATGTTGTTCCTGTTATCTTGTTTGGAAAATAAATTTTGCTAAGGGACTAGCAAAACTCAAGTTGGGGGGTGTGATTAGCACAAAAATATGACATATTTAATGTGCTAATCATTCCATTTTCACTTGCTTTTGGGGATTAAATGATTGGAATTGAATTACTTGAGCTATAAACTAAGATATTTGGTGAATGCAGATAAAAGATGTCAAATGATGCTTCTTAAGACCTTCTCAAATGAGTTGAGGTGAATGAGCATGAAAGAGTGGCTAAAGGAAAGCTCAAGAGTTGAAGAAATCAAAAAACCAGTCAAAATGCAAAGACAGTACCGGTACTGAGTACTGGTATGGTTTGGGCTCTACAATAGATAGTATCGGTACGATTCTACCTCTGGAGTTCGGGATACCAGTACACAGTACTGGTATTGTCTACTAATTCTGCCCAAATCTCTGCAACTCAAGCTCTACCATTTTTTAGGGTCCCACCAATCATTCTCCCGCTTGTCTCTGACTCCCCTATCACATTGAACAACCCTTTGCTGGCTCATTTCCGTTGTAGTATATCCTAACATCCAGACATCATCCCTCAATGTATGTATGGTGTGTGTGAAAGGGAGTGTCACTCTCCCTTGGAATGATGTCAAAAGAAAGGGCAACGGAATTGTGGATGAATGGAATATCGAATGTGTGTGTGTGTGTGTGAACAAAATGCCCCCCAAGCGCAGAGAGACTTTTGCTTGTCGTGTTTTACTTGGAATTGTATTCCAAGGTTGTCTCCTGAGGNTGTGTGTGAAAGGGAGTGTCACTCTCCCTTGGAATGATGTCAAAAGAAAGGGCAACGGAATTGTGGATGAATGGAATATCGAATGTGTGTGTGTGTGTGTGAACAAAATGCCCCCCAAGCGCAGAGAGACTTTTACTTGTCGTGTTTTACTTGGAATTGTATTCCAAGGTTGTCTCCTGAAGGAAGGAGGTGAATCATTTTGAAGGTGATTTTGATGAAAAACAAAGTGTAAAATCTTTTGTTGTTGAAGTTTGGTTTGTGATTTTGTCTTAACGAAATTTAAATGGGAAAAATGTTGGTTAATCCAAAGGGTTCACTCCAATGGGAATACCAAGTCAACTCGAATCCTTCCTCCAATAGAGCATAGATGTACAATTGATTCGTGGGGAGCTAGAGGCGAGATGGAAGTGAGGATCCAAGCATAATCTGTGACTAGTCTACGGGATATGAAAGACTCACAATCCTGTCCACCCTCTACCCAGTCAAACCGAATCATCATACTCTGAGAGGAAGAAGAAAAATGTGTTGAAATGGCATATCCAAGAGGAGGCCNTCGAATCCTTCCTCCAATAGAGCATAGATGTACAATTGATTCGTGGGGAGCTAGAGACGAGATGGAAGTGAGGATCCAAGCATAATCTGTGACTAGTCTACGGGATATGAAAGACTCACAATCTTGTCCACCCTCTACCCAGTCAAACCGAACCATCGTACTCTGAGAGGAAGAAGAAAAATGTGTTGAAATGGCATATCCAAGAGGAGGTCTCTCTTGGATTAGCCAACTTAAAGGCTCAGCCACTCATACTTAAGGTAAACACAACAATGTAATGAGAAGACATTATGAATAAATAAATACTAGAGATAAGCTAATGCAAAGAAACATAAACTAAGAGGGAATACAGTNGAGAGGAAGAAGAAAAATGTGTTGAAATGGCATATCCAAGAGGAGGTCTCTCTTGGATTAGCCAACTTAAAGGCTCAGCCACTCATACTTAAGGTAAACACAACAATGTAATGAGAAGACATTATGAATAAATAAAGACTAGAGATAAGCTAATGCAAAGAAACATAAACTAAGAGGGAATACAATTAATATCAATTTTAAAACTAAGAAATTAAAAGAAAACAAAATGCACAAATATAACTTCTGGATGATTTATACATATTCATCACCTCTTTCTAAAGAGTGAATGAGAAACTACTCACTCTTCATGGTTTTGGTAAAACTAGAAAAGTAAGTGATGTTCATCCCTCCAAGTAGAAGAATTACAGGGTAAAACATATTTCACAAGGAGCCGATCTTCAACAAAGAATGAGTGAATCACGTTCCATCCTTCACGGCTTTGGTAAGCTCTAGAAAAGTGGAAGAGTTTCACTCCTCTAAGGGAAGAAGGAAGCTCAACAATGAAAACAAAAGAAAGCAATAATACAATAAAGGAAAACAATACTTATAGTAAAGGAAGCAATAAATTAAAAAAAAAAGCAATGATACAAGAAAATAAAGCAATACTTGAAAAAAGCAATAAACAATAAAGAAAGCAATACTTTTTGAGTGTTTTCCACTACATAAAAATGAATGTTTTACAAGTCCTAAGGGATGATATTTATAGGCAACAAGAGAGGGTGAAAGTCTTGTTTGGCAGNCAAGTCCTAAGGGGTGATATTTATAGGCAACAAGGGAGGGTGAAAGTCTTGTTTGGCGGNCAACAAGCTTAGTCCCCTAGTGTCTGGATGCACTCGAACCAATAGTGCATGGGATCGAGGCATCAATGCAGGGGATGACGACTATGCTGAGAGAGATATTCATGCATACCTTCCTAGGGAGGCCCATCCCAAAAGGATCCACTCCACAAGCATCAGCCCTATCTACCTCCACAGCAGTTGAGGCTGATGATGGGGATGATGGAGAGGATGATGAAGATGAAGATGATGAGGAGTATGGGGAAGATGAAGGGTCTAAGGAAGATGAGGCTGATGATGGGGATGATGGAGAGGGTGATGAGTAGGAGGCTGTTGTAGTTGTTGTTTTTCTTTACGTGTTGGATTGTATAGGGTTAGAATGGGGTCCTAGGCCATTTTGGTTTCTTTTTGATGTCCTAGTCCATGTACTCCAACTTTATAACACATTAATGGAAAACCACAGTTCCTGTTCAATCTTGTCCATGTTTATTTTGTTAATTGCTTTATGATTTTTTGCATTTTTGATTGATGGGGTGAATTGTTTATTGAATTGGATTGTTGTATGTTGTTCCTGTTATCTTGTTTGGAAAATAAATTTTGCTAAGGGACTAGCAAAACTTAAGTTGGGGGGTGTGATTAGCACATAAATATGGCATATTTAATGTGCTAATCATTCCATTTTCACTTGCTTTTGGGGATTAAATGATTGGAATTGAATTACTTGAGCTATAAACGAAGATATTTGGTGATTGCAGATAAAAGATGTCAAATGATGCTTCTTAAGACCTTCTCAAATGAGTTGACGTGAATGAGCATGAAAGAGTGGCTAAAGGAAAGCTCAAGAGTTGAAGAAATCAAAAAACCAGTCAAAATGCAGAGACAGTACCGGTACTGAGTACTGGTATGGTTTGGGCTCTACAATAGATAGTATCGGTACGATTCTACCTCTGGAGTTCGGGATACCAGTACACAGTACTGGTATTGTCTACTAATTCTGCCCAAATCTCTGCAACTCAAGCTCTACCATTTTTTAGGGTCCCACCAATCATTCTCCCGCTTGTCTCTGACTCCCCTATCACATTGAACAACCCTTTGCTGGCTCATTTCCGTTGTAGTATATCCTAACATCCAGACATCATCCCTCAATGTATGTATGGTGTGTGTGAAAGGGAGTGTCACTCTCCCTTGGAATGATGTCAAAAGAAAGGGCAACGGAATTGTGGATGAATGGAATATCGAATGTGTGTGTGTGTGTGTGAACAAAATGCCCCCCAAGCGCAGAGAGACTTTTACTTGTCGTGTTTTACTTGGAATTGTATTCCAAGGTTGTCTCCTGAAGGAAGGAGGTGAATCATTTTGAAGGTGATTTTGATGAAAAACAAAGTGTAAAATCTTTTGTTGTTGAAGTTTGGTTTGTGATTTTGTCTTAACGAAATTTAAATGGGAAAAATGTTGGTTAATCCAAAGGGTTCACTCCAATGGGAATACCAAGTCAACTCGAATCCTTCCTCCAATAGAGCATAGATGTACAATTGATTCGTGGGGAGCTAGAGACGAGATGGAAGTGAGGATCCAAGCATAATCTGTGACTAGTCTACGGGATATGAAAGACTCACAATCTTGTCCACCCTCTACCCAGTCAAACCGAACCATCGTACTCTGAGAGGAAGAAGAAAAATGTGTTGAAATGGCATATCCAAGAGGAGGTCTCTCTTGGATTAGCCAACTTAAAGGCTCAGCCACTCATACTTAAGGTAAACACAACAATGTAATGAGAAGACATTATGAATAAATAAAGACTAGAGATAAGCTAATGCAAAGAAACATAAACTAAGAGGGAATACAATTAATATCAATTTTAAAACTAAGAAATTAAAAGAAAACAAAATGCACAAATATAACTTCTGGATGATTTATACATATTCATCACCTCTTTCTAAAGAGTGAATGAGAAACTACTCACTCTTCATGGTTTTGGTAAAACTAGAAAAGTAAGTGATGCTCATCCCTCCAAGTAGAAGAATTACAGGGTAAAACATATTTCACAAGGAGCCGATCTTCAACAAAGAATGAGTGAATCACGTTCCATCCTTCACGGCTTTGGTAAGCTCTAGAAAAGTGGAAGAGTTTCACTCCTCTAAGGGAAGAAGGAAGCTCAACAATGAAAACAAAAGAAAGCAATAATACAATAAAGGAAAACAATACTTATAGTAAAGCAAGCAATAAATTAAAAAAAAAGCAATGATACAAGAAAATAAAGCAATACTTGAAAAAAGCAATAAACAATAAAGAAAGCAATACTTTTTGAGTGTTTTCCACTACATAAAAATGAATGTTTTACAAGTCCTAAGGGATGATATTTATAGGCAACAAGAGAGGGTGAAAGTCTTGTTTGGCAGTTTAAAATTACACTTTGATCCCCCTCTATTTTGAGCTTTGATAATTAGCATCCTATAGTTTGCAGCTTTGATAATTGGCTCCCTAGTAGTTTGTAGTTTTGACACATAAAACCCTGAAAAGAACAACAATTAATGTATTATCTCTTATTCTCACACTAACCCTAATTTGACTTATTATGACTAGTTTTATTTTGTTTAACTAATACAATTTACCTATTAATTTAATTAAATTATGTATTANAGGCTGATGATGGGGATGATGGAGAGGGTGATGAGTAGGAGGCTGTTGTAGTTGTTGTTTTTCTTTACGTGTTGGATTGTATAGGGTTAGAATGGGGTCCTAGGCCATTTTGGTTTCTTTTTGATGTCCTAGTCCATGTACTCCAACTTTATAACACATTAATGGAAAACCACAGTTCCTGTTCAATCTTGTCCATGTTTATTTTGTTAATTGCTTTATGATTTTTTGCATTTTTGATTGATGGGGTGAATTGTTTATTGAATTGGATTGTTGTTTGTTGTTCCTGTTATCTTGTTTGGAAAATAAATTTTGCTAAGGGACTAGCAAAACTTAAGTTGGGGGGTGTGATTAGCACATAAATATGGCATATTTAATGTGCTAATCATTCCATTTTTACTTGCTTTTGGGGATTAAATGATTGGAATTGAATTACTTGAGCTATAAACGAAGATATTTGGTGATTGCAGATAAAAGATGTCAAATGATGCTTCTTAAGACCTTCTCAAATGAGTTGACGTGAATGAGCATGAAAGAGTGGCTAAAGGAAAGCTCAAGAGTTGAAGAAATCAAAAAACCAGTCAAAATGCAGAGACAGTACCGGTACTGAGTACTGGTATGGTTTGGGCTCTACAGTAGATAGTATCGGTACGATTGTACCTCTGGAGTTCGGGATACCAGTACACAGTACTGGTATTGTCTACTGATTCTGCCCAAATCTCTGCAACTCAAGCTCTACCATTTTTTAGGGTCCCACCAATCACTCTCCCGCTTGTCTCTGACTCCCCTATCACATTGAACAACCCTTTGCTGGCTCATTTCCGTTGTAGTATATCCTAACATCCAGACATCATCCCTCAATGTATGTATGGTGTGTGTGAAAGGGAGTGTCACTCTCCCTTGGAATGATGTCAAAAGAAAGGGCAACGGAATTGTGGATGAATGGAATATCGAATGTGTGTGTGTGTGTGTGTGAACAAAAATGCCCCCCAAGCGCAGAGAGACTTTTGCTTGTCGTGTTTTACTTGGAATTGTATTCCAAGGTTGTCTCCTGAGGGAAGGAGGTGAATCATTTTGAAGGTGATTTTGATGAAAAACAAAGTGTAAAATCTTTTGTTGTTGAAGTTTGGTTTGTGATTTTGTCTTAACGAAATTTAAATGGGAAAAATGTTGGTTAATCCAAAGGGTTCACTCCAATGGGAATACCAAGTCAACTCGAATCCTTCCTCCAATAGAGCATAGATGTACAATTGATTCGTGGGGAGCTAGAGGCGAGATGGAAGTGAGGATCCAAGCATAATCTGTGACTAGTCTACGGGATATGAAAGACTCACAATCTTGTCCACCCTCTACCCAGTCAAACCGAACCATCGTACTCTGAGAGGAAGAAGAAAAATGTGTTGAAATGGCATATCCAAGAGGAGGTCTCTCTTGGATTAGCCAACTTAAAGGCTCAGCCACTCATACTTAAGGTAAACACAACAATGTAATGAGAAGACATTATGAATAAATAAAGACTAGAGATAAGCTAATGCAAAGAAACATAAACTAAGAGGGAATACAATTAATATCAATTTTAAAACTAAGAAATTAAAAGAAAACAAAATGCACAAATATAACTTCTGGATGATTTATACATATTCATCACCTCTTTCTAAAGAGTGAATGAGAAACTACTCACTCTTCATGGTTTTGGTAAAACTAGAAAAGTAAGTGATGTTCATCCCTCCAAGTAGAAGAATTACAGGGTAAAACATATTTCACAAGGAGCCGATCTTCAACAAAGAATGAGTGAATCACGTTCCATCCTTCACGGCTTTGGTAAGCTCTAGAAAAGTGGAAGAGTTTCACTCCTCTAAGGGAAGAAGGAAGCTCAACAATGAAAACAAAAGAAAGCAATAATACAATAAAGGAAAACAATACTTATAGTAAAGCAAGCAATAAATTAAAAAAAAAGGCAATGATACAAGAAAATAAAGCAATACTTGAAAAAAGCAATAAACAATAAAGAAAGCAATACTTTTTGAGTGTTTTCCACTACATAAAAATGAATGTTTTACAAGTCCTAAGGGGTGATATTTATAGGCAACAAGAGAGGGTGAAAGTCTTGTTTGGCGGTTTAAAATTACACTTTGATCCCCCTCTATTTTGAGCTTTGATAATTAGCATCCTATAGTTTGCAGCTTTGATAATTGGCTCCCTAGTAGTTTGTAGTTTTGACACATAAAACCCTGAAAAGAACAACAATTAATGTATTATCTCTTATTCACACACTAACCCTAATTTGACTTATTATGACTAGTTTTATTTTGTTTAACTAATACAATTTACCTATTAATTTAATTAAATTATGTATTAATTAGGGTTAATTACACCCCCAACCTAAATATTAATAGTCCCTAGTAATAAATATCAACAGAATAAAATAAAATCACTTTCATAGACATCACGATTGCATTTGACATATACAACAAGTTGTTAAACCCCTAGGTGATCCCTAGTAGACGAGTTTTGTCTCGTGAAGGTTTCCAATGAGTTATCTACAAACTCCAGTCGAACAGATGTGTATGTGGGTTAAAGTAAATTAGCATCATGGTCGTTGGGACACCCAACCCTCAATTTCGACTTACATCCTGCAAGCTCCTCTTTCATAGGTATTTATTCTATGCAAAAATTAGCATCAGTCATATTAGCATTTGAAATTCCCTATGTAGTAGGAATGGTCTTTCTAGAAATAGGAATTGTTATATAACAAACATTCCATTTTACCACCCTCTATGGATAGCTTTGATTTTACAAACCTCTCTTAGAAATGCCCTCAGCATTCCCTCTGATTATAGCGACTTATTTCTCAAAGGGCATGTGATTAGAGGATAGCCAATCGAAAAATCACATGCACAGTTAGAAAGGGAGTGAAAGTTTTAGGAAAGTAGACTAATCATGTTCTTGGCATAATCTAATGGAAGAATATCAATGCAATTAAAGAAATACTATTTAACATACCCCAAATTTTAGTCGACAACACACACATAAATCAAACTTGAGATCAATTAGGGCTTTGTAGAGGTTGTAATGTGGCCAGAGGATAGTGGCTAACAAAATGACGTTACTGGTATTCAAAAGTTATCCCTTTTTAATGTAGTGTAGCACACCTCTTTCTTGTTTTTCAATCTTTTGCCTAGAAATGGTATTTCTTTCTTTCATTTTTCTCATTTTTCACGTTCTTGGCAATTCCCTGTTTTTCTGTTTCTTTTCTTTCTCGGTTATTTCCATCGATTTTTCTTTCATTGAACAGTAGCCACCATCGTCTTTTCTATTTCTCTTGCTTTTCTGTATCATACTAATTTATGAGAGGGTGCAAAAAAATTAGATAGCAAGGTATGTCAAGTATATTCTCCTGTGGCTTGGTTATCATATGAGTTTCTTGAAGAAGAAATCATTCATTGAAGGTTCAAACATGAATAACTAGGGATATAATTTCGTAGAAGCAATGACTAAGGCTCAAAATCAAATTAAAGATGGCCTAAAATCCTTTCTCAAGTATGTGCCCATGTATGTGTCGTATGCAAGGATTCTTTGTGGGATATGTCAATAGATTAGTTTTGTTGCATTAATCAAAACAAGTTTAATTAGATTATTCAAAACTTGAAAGTGAAAGAGCTTACTTGAGTAAATGTTGATTGTCTCTTAGAAAGCAACACAAGGCTCAAAACTTACCATGGTATTCTTCGTTATCTTCNCCACCCTCTATGGATAGCTTTGATTTTACAAACCTCTCTTAGAAATGCCCTCAGCATTCCCTCTGATTATAGCGACTTATTTCTCAAAGGGCATGTGATTAGAGGATAGCCAATCGAAAAATCACATGCACAGTTAGAAAGGGAGTGAAAGTTTTAGGAAAGTAGACTAATCATGTTCTTGGCATAATCTAATGGAAGAATATCAATGCAATTAAAGAAATACTATTTAACATACCCCAAATTTTAGTCGACAACACACACATAAATCAAACTTGAGATCAATTAGGGCTTTGTAGAGGTTGTAATGTGGCCAGAGGATAGTGGCTAACAAAATGACGTTACTGGTATTCAAAAGTTATCNATCTGAGTCATCGCTTGAGTCTATGTCATAATTAGTGACCCTTCCAACTTATTGTCAAACATAACATGTAAGTTTCGGACTAGTATAAGATGGCGTGTCAGACAAATCCTTACTCTACCCATACACTATGCAGTTTAATNTTTGTCATTATTAGTCAAAATTTAATCTGAGTCATCGCTTGAGTCTATGTCATAATTAGTGACCCTTCCAACTTATTGTCGAACATAACATGTAAGTTCCGGACTAGTATAAGATGGCGTGTCAGACAAATCCTTACTCTACCCATACACTATGCAGTTTATTCGGTCGGTTGCACGACCCGAAATTGGTTCAGAACACTGATTATATTTTTTTATGTGAAAACACCTGCCACATTGTTTACAAGCACCCAGTCATTTTGCATGACGACGTTTAGCAAAAGTGCTTCTGCCACACAATGGTTTTGCTTGTGCTTCTCGGATTTTAATTTTTCTCACAACTCTTTCTTTTCTCATAATCACAACATGCATATCAGATGGAAAAGTGCGTGGAACTCTCAGACTAAATCAAAAAAATTTAACATTCNATATTTTTTTATGTGAAAACACCTGCCACATTGTTTACAAGCACCCAGTCATTTTGCATGACGACGTTTAGCAAAAGTGCTTCTGCCACACAATGGTTTTGCTTGTGCTTCTCGGATTTTAATTTTTCTCACAACTCCTTCTTTTCTCATAATCACAGCATGCATATCAGATGAAAAAGTGCGTAGAACTCTCAGACTAAATCAAAAAAATTTAACATCCATACTTTCTATGCTTTAAGACTCACTATTTGGTTCTTTAACGTCTGCTAGTCACAAAGACGATTGAAGCTGTGTTCGATATGATCATGAAATATAAGCAAAAATACTATAAAAATACGCAATCAAGAATAAAAATAAACAATTGTTTTTAAATACGAAACTATAACAAACTAGAATCGAAATTAGAACAAATTGGAACTGTAGATCGCACCNTAACATCCATACTTTCTATGCTTTAAGACTCACTATTTGGTTCTTTAACGTCTGCTAGTCACAAAGACGATTGAAGCTGTGTTCGATATGATCATGAAATATAAGCAAAAATACTATAAAAATACGCAATCAAGAATAAAAATAAACAATTTTTTTTAAATACGAAACTATAACAAACTAGAATCGAAATTAGAACAAATTGGAATTGTAGATCGCACNGATCATGAAATATAAGCAAAAATACTATAAAAATACGCAATCAAGAATAAAAATAAACAATTGTTTTTAAATACGAAACTATAACAAACTAGAATCGAAATTAGAACAAATTGGAACTGTAGATCGCACCCCCCAGCCTAAATCGAACATTGTCCCCAATGTTTCGAATATACCAGTGTTTGGAGTTTAAAAATGAGGTTGTCGGGTAGAGATCTATTTAGCTGTCGAAACCGACAAACAAAACACAACAATTAATCAACTTGAGGGAGATATAGGTTAGGCTGGAAATCCCTCACCCAAAGTGCAAGCAGAAGAAGAGCACCCATGTATAAATACAAACATATAAGGCAAATTATTAAACAAAGGACTGGGTCGTCTGCATATATGGTCATAGATTTGCAGGGAGTGGGTGATTTTTATAGAGAACAGAGAGAACGATGAAGAAGAAGAAGAAGAAGAGAAGAAGAAGGGAAGAAGAAGGAGGAGACCAACAATGATGGATGGGGGAAAACGAAAAAAAATTTGAGGCCTTATAAAGGCATCCCATTGGGTCGTTTGTTTTTTTTGAGTGTCGGCAGGGCGAGTGTCAGCATGCACGAATATCCACGTGAAATATTTCTACAAAAATTGGTGTAAGATGCAAATAATGCAACCTCCCCCCCCCCCCCAACCTGATTCATGCATTTTTCTCAATGAAACAAAAAATGTATGATATTCAATGACGGACAGTAAAAAGATTACTAGGGTTAGAGAACACCTCAGACTTGAGCTTTTACAAAAACACCAATATCTGCAACTAAGAAGAACAAAACTATACGAAAAAAGAACATAATTAACATGAAATAAAAATAAAGTAAGTAAATAAATGCCTGTACATTAAACGGCAGAAAAAACTAGTTATTCCTCCATAACTTCTGGGTATACCGGATCCATTAAATTCTCTTCCACCACTTGTTCTTCAAAGACCCCGAAAAATAGCTTAAGTCTTTGACCATTGACCTTGAATTTCTGGCCATTTTCGGGGTTTTGGACATCCACAGCTTCGTTGGGGTAGGCCATCTTGACAAGATGGGGGCTATCCCAACAGGATCGGAGTTTGCCTTGGAAAATGGAGAGCCGAGAGTTGTTTAAAAACACTTTTTGCTCGGGCTCAAATGACTTCCTCATAATGGATTTTTCATGAAAGATTTTAGCCCGCTCCTTTGAAATTTTGGAGCTTTCATACGCATCTCTTCTAATCTCTTCCAACTTAATTAGCTCTAACTTTCTTTGTTCTCCGGCCATTCTTAGATTGAAGTTCAGATTTTTGATGGCTCAATAGGCCTTGTGTTTCATCTCAACCAGCAAATGGCAAGCCTTTTCGTAGACGAGCCGATAAGGAGACATGCCTAAAATAGTCTTGTAGGCGGTGTGGTAAACCCATAGGGCATTGGTCAATCTATTTGACCAATCTTTCCTATTGGGGTTCACCGCTTTCTCTAAAATATTTTTGATCTCCCTATTGGCCAATTTGGCTTGGCCATTGGTTTGTGGATGGTATGCGGTGGATACTTTATGAGTGACGTCATATTTGAACATTAAAGATGCGAATGACCTATTGCAGAAATGTAATCCACCATCACTTATCATTACACGAGGCATCATAAATCTCAAAAAAATGTTCTCCTTGAGAAACTTGACCACGACCTGGTGGTCATTGGTCTTGGTTGGGATCGCCTCCACCCACTTGAATACATAGTTCACTACCAGTAGGATGTATAGATTGTCAAACGACATAGGGAAGGGACCCATAAAGTCGATGCCCCAACAATTAAATATTTCTATAACTAGTACAGGGGAGAGGGGCATCATGTTCCTTCAGGTCACACTACCCAAACGTTGGCATCTATCACATTCTTTACAAAATGAAATATAGTCTTTGTTAAGTGAGGGCCAGCAAAAACCTGATTGAAGAATTTTCACCAAAGTTTTCTTTACTGAGAAGTAACCACCGCATTCTTGTGAATGACAGAATGAAAGGATTTCCTGCTGTTCATTTTATGGCACGCATCTCCTCATGACTTGGTTAGGGCAGTACTTGAACAGGTATGGGTTGTCAAAGAAAAAGTACTTCATATCTGCCATAAATCTCCTTCGATCGTCTGGGTTCCAATGCGGTGGTATTTGTCCTATTGCAAGATAATTACATATATCAGCATACCAAAGACAGACAAAATGAATTGAAAATAAATGCTCATCGGGAAAGAAATCAGGGATAGGAATGTTTTCATCAGTCTTTTGCACCACCAGTCAAGACAAATGGTTCACCACCACATTCTCCACTCCCTTCTTGTCTTTAATGATAAGATTGAACTCTTGGAGTAGGAGGATCCACTTGATAAGTCTTGGTTTGGCATCCTGCTTAGACAATAGATACTTCAAAGCAAAGTGATCAGTGTAAACCACAATCGGTGAACCAATGATGTAAGAACGGAATTTGTCTAATGCAAATACTACTGCTAACAGCTCTTTTTCTGTGGTAGAGTAATTCATTTGAGCCTCATTTAGCGTTTTGCTAGTGTTGTATATTAGATAAGGCCTATTATCCTCCCTTTAGCTGAGCACTACATCGACAGCGTAATCACTCGCATCACATCTGAGCTCAAAAGGTAAATACCACTTAGGTGATCGCATAATCAGAGGCGTGACAAGCATGCTTTTCAATTTTTTGAAAGATGTCTCACAACCATCCAACCACACAAATGAGATATCTTTAGATAATAAGGTGGTTAAAGGTTGGGCCAATGTGCTAAATTTTTTAATGAATCGACGATAAAAACCTGCATGGCCCAGAAAGGACCTGATGTCCTTGATGCCTCTTGGTGTAGGAAGGTTAGAGATGGCCTCCACCTTTGATTTGTCCACTTCTATCCCCTTCGGCGAGACAATGTTCCCAAGAACAATCCCTTGTGTCACCATAAAGTGACACTTCGCCCAATTCAAGACTAAACTTTTTTCTTCACACCTCTCCAACACTTTCTCCAAATTTTTTAAGCAGCCACTGAAGGAATCCCCAAAGACCGAGAAGTCATCCATAAATACCTCCATAATCTTTTCCACCATATCACTAAACATCCCCATCATGCAACGATGAAAGGTTTCGGGGGCATTACATAGCCCAAAAGGTATGCGACGGTAAGCAAAGGTACTGTAGGGACAAGTAAAGATGGTATTCTCTTGGTCTTCCAATGTAATCTCAATTTGCTTGTAGCCAGAGTATCCATCTAAGAAGCAATAAAATAGATGTCCCGCTACTCGTTCTAATACTTGGTCAAGGAATGGCATTGAGAAGTGGTCTTTTCATGTGCATAAGTTGAGCTTGCGGTAATCGATGCACACTCTCCATCCAGTGATTACCAGTGTTGGAATAAGCTCATTATCCTCATTTGCAACCACCTTGACCCCTGACTTCTTGGGTACTACTTGCGTGGGGCTAACCCACTTACTATCGGCAATCAAAAAAATGATGCCCACGTCAATTAGTTTCAACACTTCGTCCTGCACCACCTTTTTCATGATGGGGTTCAACCTTCTTTGTGGTTTTCAGNAAATGATGCCCACGTCAAGTAGTTTCAACACTTCGTTCTGCACCACCTTTTTCATGATGGGGTTCAACCTTTTTTGTGGTTTTCGGGATGGTTTGGCATCCTCCTTAAGGTAAATGCGGTGTGTGCAAATGAGGGGGCTTATTCCTTTTATGTCGGTAATTGTCCAACCAATAGCCCCCTTGTGTTTTCTCAACAGTTCCAACAAGTCTTCTTCTTGTTTGATCTCCAAGGTTGAGCTAATCACTATAGAAAAAGTCTCGTCCTCTCCGAGATATTCATACTTCAAATGGGTTGGCAGGGCTTCAATTCAAAAACGGGCTTCTTCTCTTTTGACAAAAAAATCTTCTTGTCATATATTGGGAGCTTCTCAAATGTAGGAGTTCATCTCTCTACCCCTTTCACATTTTTCAATTCCTTTGGCCCATCAATCTCCTCTATATCAAAAAAATCCCTCCTCTTCTAACTTGAAAGTGCTCATTAACTCCAAGTGTTCCTCTACTAAAGTATCAATCCGGTTAACCTCATGTACCTCCTCATCATCACCCGGTTGTTTGTTCAAATTGAACACGTTTAAATCCATAGTCATGTTCTCAAAAGTAAGTTTCATGAGACCATTCTTGCAATTAATAATAGCATTAGATGTAGCAAGAAAAGGTCTACCAAATGTAACAGGGATTTGGTAGCAAGGGTTAGCAACAGGGTGAGTTTCAAGCACAATGAAATCAACGGGACAATAAAAGTTATCCACTTGAACCAAAACATCCTCAACCACTCCCTTTGGTGTTCGAATGCTTCGATCAGCCAACTAAAGAGTGATTGAGGTTGGCTTCAACTCTTCAAGTTGGAGTTACTTGTAAACCGAGTAAGGTAGGAGATTGACACTAGCCCCCAAGTCAAGCAATGCTTGCTCCACCTGACAATTTCCTATTGTGATGACAATGGTAGGGCAGTCGGGGTCTTTAAACTTTGGTGGGGTGTTTGTCTTCAAGATTGAGCTCACTTGCTCGGTGAGGAATGCCTTCTTGTGGACATATTGAATTTCCTTTCACTGTGCACAAATCCTTCAAGATCTTTGCACAAGAGGGAATTTGCTTAATGCAATCAAGGAGTGGAATGTTGATTTTCACCTGCTTGAACATTTCAATTATATCAGAATAATTAGCCTCCTTGACGGGTGGCTTCAAACGACTAGGAAATGGAGGAGGCATGGGAAAAACAAGCACACTATTATCAATCAATTTTTCTTGTTCACCTACCTCATCACTCACCTTACCCCCTTGATGTCACATTTGGTCTCTTCTTCATTTGGCAATGTGTTTTTGGGTGAGACCTTTGGGGCAACGGTCTTTTCAAATTGTTTGCCCCTCCGAAGAGTGCTGACCGCCTTGAGTTGCTCACAACTCTCTTTGGTGGGCTCAGACAACTCAATCACATGTTGACCCTTAGGGTTCTATTGGGATTGAGCGGGGAATTTTCCCTTATCTTGTTGTGATAACCCTATGGCATTGGTAATTTTCTTGAGTTGAGCCGAAATGTTGTTGTTAAAGGTGGTTTGGCTTTGTATGAAATTGTAGAGCACATCCTCTAAGTTCCTCTTATGGGGAGGTTGGTAGGTGGGAGGATTGGATGGTCCTTGATGAGCAAAGCTTTGTAGAGGTGGAATTGATGAAAAATTCTATGGTGGTGGGTTTGATGAATACCCTTGCGGATTAGTCCGGGGATATTAGGAGCCAGACGCTTGCCCTTAGCCTTGGTATTGATTTTGGTATTGACCTTGCTTAGGAGGTACGGGAGGTGTGTATATATTTGAACCATGAGGAGTGGGGTTCTCATTTCTCCAACTAAAATTAGGGTGATTTCTTCAACTCGGATTGTAAGTATTCAAATGTGGAGAGAAGGATTGCCTCATTTGGTTAAAGGCATTGATTTGCTCGTGATACACATCCCTAAGTGTCGGAATGTTGGGGGCACTCTGATATGGAATGCTCCACATTCTCACAGATTGAGCAAGCCTCCTCGGTCTGTGACACATTAGACACCTCGTGTCTCTTATTGACTTCAAGACTCAACTTTCCTTGACAATTTAGCAATTTTTGAAAGCAAGTAATTCCGGTCTCTCAAGTCATATATCCCTCCCCCTTGTGGTTGAATACTACCCGAGGATGTCCTAGGTACGTCGTTGGGATCCCTAATGTCCCAAGATTATGCATTTTGGGCCAATGTACTAAAGTAGTCAAGGGCCTCATCGGGGTCTTTTTTTCAAGAATTCACCATTACACATCATGTCAATGAATTGTCTATGAGCTGGTGTGATTTCTTCATAGAAGAAACTTACCAGTTGCCATGATTCAAAGTCATGGTGTGGAATGGATTGTAACAACTCCTTGTAATGATCCCAACATTGATAGAATTGTTCATTGGGCTTCTCAGAAAAATTTTGAATTTCCTTTTTTAAAGCAGTGGTTCTATTAACTAGAGAAAATTTATTTAAAAATTCAGAAAGTATTTGAGCCCAAGAGGTAATGGATCGAGGTCGCACGACATCAAACCATGATTTGGCTTTATCTCTGAGGGAAAAAGGAAACAATTTCAATCGAGCTATGTCCTCCATAGCATAGTTAGGGTTAAAGGTTGCAACTATATCCTTAAACTCCTTTAGGTGCACGTAGGGGTTTTCCTTTTCAATTCCATGGAATTTAGGAAGTAGTTGCAACATCCCCGGCTTAACTTGGAAGAGCTGAGCTTGGACCGGTAAGAGGATGCATGAGGGTGTGGTGCTATGGGTTGGTTGAAGGAAATCCCTCATAGATCTCGTCAGATGATCCATTTGGATGTTATTCCCTTCATTCATGGGAGGGGGAAATTGCATTCGTGGATTAGGCATTCTAGGTTCGGACACTCCCCCACCCCTTTGAACATTTGGATTGGCACCAAGATTATCAAAATTATCACCTGCATCCTCAGGTGGGTTTTGGTAAATATTCATGTTGGGGTGTAAGGGTTATCTAACCAATCGCTTTTGTTCATCCCTTACCCACATGCAACAAACTGTCTACAAATGAATTTATACAAAAATAAGAATAACAACGTACCTCAGCCCATGATGTAGATCACGGGACATACCTCTGTTGTCCAAAAATCACCTTCTCGATTCGACACTTTGCCTTCCCTGGTAACGGCGCCAAAAATGCTTGCTCGTTTCCGTTGTAGTATATCCTAACATCCAGACATCATCCCTCAATGTATGTATGGTGTGTGTGACAGGGAGTGTCACTCCCTTGGAATGAAGTCAAAAGAAAGGGTAACGGAATTGTGGATGAATGGAATGTCGAATGTGTGTGTGTGAACAAAAATGCTCCCCAAGCACAGAGAGACTTTTGCTTGTCGTGTTTTACTTGGAATTGTATTCCAAGGT
Organism: Ilex paraguariensis; assembly: GCA_963454935.2. Classification (NCBI taxonomy): domain Eukaryota; kingdom Viridiplantae; phylum Streptophyta; class Magnoliopsida; order Aquifoliales; family Aquifoliaceae; genus Ilex; species Ilex paraguariensis. The sequence continues at coordinate 332,944 of CAUOFW020007046.1, forward strand.
TGTTTCCTGAGGGAAGGAGGTGAATTATTTTGAAAGTGATTTTGATGAAAAACAAAGTGTAAAATCTTTTGTTGTTGAAGTTTGGTTTGTGATTTTGTCTTAACGAAATTTAAATGGGAAAAATGTTGGCTAATCAAAAGGGTTCACTCTAATGGGAATACCAAGTCAACTTGAATCCTTCCTCCAATAGAGCATAGATGTACGATTGATTCGTGGGGAGCTAGGGGCGAGGTGGAAGTGAGAATTCAAGTATAATTCGTAACAAGTCTACGGGATATCAAAAACTCACAATCCCGTCCACCCTCTACCCAGTCAAACCGAACTATCGTACTCTGAGAGGAAGAAGAAAAATGTGTTGAAATGGCATACCCAAGAGGAGGTCTCTCTTGGATTAGCCAACTTAAAGACTTAGTCACTCATGCTTAAGGTAAACACAACAATATAATGAGAAGACATTATGAAGAAATAAAGACTGGAGCAAAGTTAATGCAAAGAAACATAAACTAAGAGAGAATACAGTTAATATCAATTTTAAAACTAATAAATTGAAAGAAAACGAAATGCACAAATATAACTTATAGATGATTTATACATATTCATCACCTCTTTCTAAAGAGTGAATGAGAAGCTACTCACTCTTCATGGCTTTGGTAAAGCTAGAAAAGTAAGTGATGCTCATCCCTCCAAGTAGAGGAAATTACAAGGTAAAACATATTACACAAGGAGCTAATCTTAGACAAAGAATGAGTGAATCATGTTCTACCCTTCACGGTTTTGCTAAGCTCTAGAAAAGTGGAAGAGTTTTCACTCCTCTAAGGGAAGAAGGAAGCTCAACAATTGAAACAAAAGAAAGCAATAATACAATAAAGGAAAGCAATACTTAAAGTAAATGAAGTAATAAATTAAAAGAAAGCAATACTTAAAGAAAGCAATAGGCAATAAAGAAAGCAATACTTTTGGAAGGTTTTCTACTGCCAAAAGATGAATGTTTTACAAGTCCTAAGGGGTGTATTTATAGGCAACAAGGGAGGGTGAAAGTCTTGTTTAGCGGCTTAAAATTACACTTTGATCCCCCTCTATTATGAGCTTTGATAATTGTCACCCTATAGTTTGCAGCTTTGATAATTGGCTCCCCAGTAGTTTGTAGCGTTGACACATAAAATCCTGAACAGAACAACAATTAATGCATTATCTCTAATTCATACACTAACCCTAATTTAACTTATTCTAACTAGTATAACTTTGTTTAACTAATATAATTGACATATTAACTTAATTAAATTATGCATTAATTAGGGTTAATCACCCTCCTACACCCTTTAATTGACTTTTGGAGCTTGGATGATAAATGAAGAGAGAGAAGAAGAATGTTGCTGGGTGTGCAGGCTAGCTCTGCACCACCCTGTCCAGCCCATTCCTTTTGACACCCTATGGATGGAGATTACATCAAATGGCTTGAGGAGGACTCTAGAAACATTTTTTTAGCAAGGGAGGACTCCATTGTTCAGGACTTCATACAATATACATTAGAATATAGAGAGAGAAAGAGTTGGGAAGATGATGAATAGTGTAATGTAGTGAGAGAAGTTGAGATTTTTACATTTTCTTTCGTACATTGTCTTCTAGTTTCATGTAAGAACCTTCTAAGTTTCCTTTAATGCTTTGAATGTCATTAATGTCTAGTTGTTTTCAAGTTCAATCTTCCGTTAAAGCTTTCACCATTAATGATTCAATGTTCTTAAATTTCTTAGTTGTAAATGGGTATTAAATGCATTTTCATTTAGTTTATGCTTCTTGCATTTACTTCACCAAGCATTTCATTTCCTTTGAATGCATTCTCACTACATTGTTGATGTTCTTTTAATCATGAATAGCTAAACCCTTTAGTTGGCTAATCCAAGGAAAACCTCCACTTGGGTATGTCATTCCAACTCTTTGTGTTCCTCCTCTTGGTGTATGATGGCTCGGTTTGATTGGGTTGGGGTGAGAACATGGTTGTGAGTTCTTGATACACCGTAGGCATTGTCACAATGTACGCTTGAATCCCCAACTCCATTTTAGTCCCGAGCTTCCCACGAATCAATCGTACTTCTAATCACCATTGGAGGAAGACTTGAGTTGGCTTGACATTCCCTTTGGAGTGAACCTTTGTGATTAGCCAACACTTGTTTCCCACTTCATATTCATCACAAAACACCTCATAAAACACTTTCAACTATAAAATATTTTACACTTTCTTTCCACATAAATCACTTTCAAAATGATTCACATCCTTCTCCGAGGAAATGACCTTGGAATACTTCCAAGTAAATCACGACCCGCAAAAGTCTCCTTGCGATTGGGGAGCATTTTTTGTACACACACATCACATTTCACATTTCTATTTTTCTTTTTCCTTGCCCTTTCTTTTGACACCATTCCAAGGGAGTGTGACACTCCCCTCCCCTTTTGCACACTCAACATACATATATCTAAGGGAAGGTGTTAGGTGGTTAGGAACAACAAGGAAATAATTCAATCACTATGCTCTTCCGTAAGATGGTTGACCACCAGTTAAGGATTGGACTATATGGTCAAATATTATGCACCCAATCTTAATGAATTTCATACCCTAAAGAGTAGTGCTTTGTACTCAACTTTATTTTTAGTTGCAGTAAATCTAGTTGAAGGGCTTATTCCAGGACCTCACCATGAGGGAAAACCAGGACAATACTAGTTCCTGATCTTTGCTAAGTTAAGGATCTATTAAATTATAGCTACCAAGGTTGGACTTGAGAGTAGAGCACTAGGCTAGAACCTACTCTTTGGAAATTTCAAATGTGAACTCCTTTATGAAGTCAACCAAACTTGTGCTTTGATTGCTGCCCTTGGGATGAACAATGGAGGTTTTGGTCAAGCTTTAAGGGATCTCTTGTCAATCTTAGGTGGGCAGCTGAAATACTCTTTGTCTTTGATTTGGTTTAGAACTTAATAGGTATGTTCTTTGAAGTTGGTGTTGATTATGGGATAGGAGTCTCTAATCGCCCTAGACAAGTTTTGTGAAGGATAGGAGGTATGGTCTCCTTCCTCTAGTTCTTCTTTGGAGAAGATGGGGGCTGGTCTGTTGGCCCTTTGTCATCTTCGCCCTTGCAAGTGTGACATGCTACATGGTGGCCACATTATGAAAGACTTCTTTAATTCGCTTTTCCTAGGGAGACCAAAATATAAAGAGACATATATAGTCTTCTCATCACAGTCATCTATGTCAGTGTAAGTATCCAGGTACCTTGTGGCATATTCCCATAGAGTCTCACCACATTTCTGGCATAATGTTAGGAATTTGTCAATTGTCGTTGGCTACCAACTATTGACTATGAATCGAGAGACAAATTCTCCAGCCAGTTGTTCCCAAGAAGAAAATTGAGTACATGGGCATCCCATGAAACCACTTAGAAGTTGACTTGCCCAAATTGGAGGGGAAAATCTTACACATCAATGATTTATTGCTTGTCCAGAGGGACACCTTGTTGGTAAAGGCCCTAATGTGGAGCATAAGATCATCGACTATCATATAACTCGAATGAGGGAGGAGTGAACTTACGTGGGGGTTTGGCTTCTCGTATGGAGCAAACGAAAGAGGTTGCAATCATCTTGACCAATGTTTGTCTTGCCCTTTCCTTTGCTAAATATATGAAATCATTTTGGCCGAGTTTGTGTTGCAACTATATGGGCCCTTCACGAGCTGGCTTAGACCACATATGCTTTTCCCATCCAAAATCATCATCCTGGTGATCTCCCTTAGGGTGGTAAGTTGAACTCCTATGTCACTTTCCATGCTCTCAGGGACGGTATTCTCTACGTGACTCACCTCCCTTTTCTCCATGATGAGGGCATTTCTCCCTCAAAAAAGTTATGTGCATGTGGTAAGAAGTATTCCGTCTTATTGAGTGCTTGCTTCAACTCTGATTATGAGTCAAACAGCTCCTTGGTGGGGACCTACTCTTGCGCCGAGAAGAGTGAGCCTCCTCCCAGTGATCACCGCGACAACCAAATTCACGGGTTGGACGTTTGACATCTATGGCAAGTTTCTTGTATCTTTGACGAAGAAGCCCTAGCTTCAGAGCTTCTAACTCCTTCGTTTTCTTCGTTATTACTTCTTGGTACTCGTCTTCAATCATGAGTCCAACTTAAGGTAGTTGTCCCTCAGGAAATTGGGTGTCATGACCCAAAGGGTCTTCTAAAATTGGAGGGTGTAAAGGTACTGTGTGACTTGTTTTTGGGTCATGGCTTCTTTCGCCTAACATGACTCAAAGCTTCTAGCTAGGTTGCCAGAAAACTTAGTCGTTTCCCACAATCAGCCCTAATTTTGCAAGGAGAATTCTGCACAAGGAGTCCCCACCTTGTATGTACGGAGATGAGGGCAAAGAAGCCTTGAGGACTTGCAAGACAAGCGAAAGCTATTGTACCGATGGCTAGAGGAAGTCAAAGGCACTCCGATACTTAAGTTAGATTGCAAGTCAAAGTAGAGTATAGAGTGAATAGGCTCGGATCAAAAGCCCTTACTTTGTACCTAGAGGTCTTTATTTCTAGTGATAGAAAGTTGTGTCTCAATGGAACTCGAACTCTAGGATGTGATAGAATTAACGTCATCACTAGCTCCTCAAAGTTTGAAGTAGTATTATACTAGGCTCTTGCTCTTAGGTGTCGTATCACTAGCTCCTGGATGTTCGGAATAATATTGAACTAAGACTCTTATTCCTAGGTTGAACATTAGTCGTATAGGACTCGTTTAGCGGAGATGGGCAAGCAAGAGGAGTGGTGCGGGGGTACCTGATGGGTGACAGTAAGCTACCAACCGCCGACTGGATCCCTTAGGAGGGCTGCCGATCAGCTATGCTCCCCTTGTGAGGTGCTGGTTGGCATTTGCCAAGTATAGGCACCCACAATTGGCTTGTAATTTTCAAATCTTATTGCCTCTTTTTTTGAAATAAAAATAATTTAATCAAGGGATTTAAAATGGGAATAAATCATGCTTAATTAATAAAATCAATGAACCTCATAAAATCAATAAATGACAGTGTTATTAAAAATGAACCAAATCGACAAGTCAATCAACATTATTTAGCTGAACTCATTGACATGGCATTCACCGAAAGTCGGTCACAGTCAGCATTTGATTATTTCTTGATAGCTTCAATAGTTCACTAAAAAGTCTATGATGTGCAATTCTTTTAGAAAGAAAGACATAATAAAAAAAAGTTGGATACGTTAGTTAAGAACTTCTAAACGGTGCCTAAGCCGGGTCAATTTACAGATAAGATCGTTTATAAAAATCAAACTGCCAAAGAACCAACAAAACCGGAAAAAGCTGGCCGATTTTTACTAAACTTGTACAGACCAGACGATTTATATCAAACCAAAGACAAGTGTTTATATTTAAACATTTGTTTATACCTTAAAATATATTAGGGTCATGTTTGTTTGAAGCTTAATGGTGGAATAAAGAGGTGGGATTATGGAAAATAATACCTGGGCCAGTAATATTTTGTTTGTTTGTTTTTTGTTGTGTAGTACTATTTTTCGGATCACAATACTAACCCGCTCGCTATAATCACCGAAACCCATGTACATGGGCTTATATAATACCACCGAGGAGGTTGTATTATTTTTTGGGTTTTGGCCACCAACAGTATTAAAGAGGTTAATGACTGAATTACCCTTCAGCTTATTAATGTTAGTATGAGATTTGACCACCAAAGGTTTTTTTATTTTTTAATTTTATTAATTTTATTAATTTTTTTTAAAAGATTCTGATTTTAAATTTTTTTTCTTTATATTATGTTTAAGCGTACTGTGTCACCTTTTTTTTTTTATTTTTCTTCAAAAAAATTATTTTGAATTTTTTCTTTATATTATGTTTAAGTGTACGGTGTTATCTGTTTGTTTATTTTTTTTTAATTTATTTTAAAAAAATTATTTTAAATTTTTTATTTATATTATGTTTAATTGTACAGTGTCACCGGTTTTTTAATTTTTTAATTTATTTTTAAAAAATTATTTTAAAGTTTTTTCTTGTATTATATTTAAGTGTACGGTATCACCGTTTTTTTTAAAATTATTTTGAATTTTTTTTATATTATATTTAAACATACGATGTCAGTGGTTTTTTTTAATTTTTTGAAAAAAAATTATTTTAAATTATTTTATTGTATTATGCTTAAGCGTACGGATTACCATACCATATATTATACCAAATATTATGCAAATATGTTACATAAAACAGAGTAATAAAATAAATGATGTTAACGATAAAATTGTATATTTGTTATACAAGATTGGATACAATAGATGGTTGTTTATGAGACCTACTATAATACATATTGAACTAACACACACACGAGAGAAAATTAGAATACTTTCTATTACCGATACTAATTTTCATTGTTATTGAAAATATAAACAATACATTTATCAATACCATATATAACTATCCTCAAAACAAACATACCCTAGGTTTAACTCATCTGATTAGGCCTTCCAGCTAAAGTAACCTTTTTGCAAAGGCTGATACATACCTCTTATAGGTCGCATGCTCCATCTATCTTCCTCTATCTTTCTGATGTGGGATTTGATAGCATTCCACAGGTTAGCTCTCTCTTCCATTTTGTAAAATTTTTTTTTTTTTTTTTTGAGATGCAACAATAGGAATTTATTACTAAGGAATGTCAAAAAAAATGAGAGGCATAACAAAATCTGGAGCTCTAGCCATACAATGCTACTATTTAATGGAAAAACAAAACGAGCTAATTTATGGGCTACTTATTCCCATTGTGTCGAACTCTGGACACTTCAAAGGAGTGAAAGCTTCTCGCTATACTATTAATATCTTGTAAGATGGTTTTGAGAGGATCAAAATTTCCATCACCACTCCTAATAGACTTCTACTAATTCTTGCTGCCTTGCAAATTGGATCGCAATTTTTGTTGCAATAGTTTCTGCTCTATGAATATCACAACTCATAACTATCATTTTAGACAATGCGTCTGCAAAGTAACCCCAGTCATCTCTTATAACTAACCCCACGCCTAAGACATTTGATTTGTGAATACAGCGTCATCCAAATGTACAACATTTTGCTATCCAAGGAATACTACATCTCAAATTTTTGATCAAATTCGAAGAATAAATTGATTTAGATAAGGTATTTTTAGCATGTGTGACCTATATCGTTGGAAAGATATACAAGTTAGGATTCTACAAAAAAAAACGGTGCACCATTTGGACTTTCTAACAAAGAGTTATGATCAAATTAATGAAAGGTAGTCTGCTAGACTGATTGGTTCTGCTATACTTATTCAACTTGAGTTTGCGTGTCTTTTGTCACTAATCCTATCTCATACCCATCTCCAATATAGATAGTATGATTTGCATAAAGATTCATGCTTAGCATTATTTACTAACCAAAAGCCAAATTACCATCCGTCTCCAAGAATAGTCCATAACGACGGGATATAAAACTAGCATATCCATCTCAAAATTTTTGCCAACACCTCTAAGCTAGGTAATCTAAGAATTCGAACAAATAATCAATCCATAACCTAACTAAACAACCAATCACACTTATCTTATAAACATATTACTTCAAACAAAGTCAAGCCTAGAGTTTCCTTCACCCTCACCTAATACTCCCCAATTCGAAGCATACAACCTCTACACACCTTTTGAGTATCCAACCGTTCTCCTGTAGGCACGTCAATACTCAAGGCATGTTCTAGCTTCTCAAAGTCCAATCCCAAATGAAGAGCATATGTAGTGCGTATGAATGAATGAGTAGCACCGGGATCGAATAAAATTCAAACCCAAGAATTTTAAAGAAGAAAGATACCTTCAACAACTGCATCGGAAACGTCTTCCTCTGATTGGGTCAAAGCAAAAACTCTTTCTTGCTTGGTACTGCCTGGGTCTATAGCCCCAAATGGTTTCAGCTGTAATGGCTTCTGTCGTGGTGGCTTATTTGCATGTACTTGTCCCGTTACTTGATTGGTTTTTGGTGGAATCGATGGGCAGTTATTTTTGAAGTGCTCGAACCCTCCACATGCGAAGCATTGATGTGGGTCAGTGTCTGCTCTGTTCTGAGTAACCCCAGCTCCTCGAACGACTTGATTCCTTTGCCCCGAAGCTTGGTCAGGTCGGCAGTACGGAGCTGCCCTTTGTGTAACTCCACTGCTGCTAGCACCAGTCCTGATCAGACCTCCCCTCACGAAGTTCTATCGTCACTGATTGTTGTTTCTATTCTGCCGTTGTACCAGAGTGGTTAGCTCCCTTAGGCATTGATAGATGCCATTCATGGCATCTGGAGGTGGTGGTGGTGGGTTTGCTGGGCCACCACGTCCACGTCCACGTCCACATCCCCGTCCCCGTCCACGTCCACGTCCACGTCCACGTCCCCGTCCACGTTCACATCCTCGTCCACGTCCATGTTCACGTTCACCCTCCATCCTGCACATCAATTCATAATTTAGTTTCATTGATGTACAAAACATTATAACTATCACTTTAATCTAAAGTATAAGGCTTGAATAAAATTTTAAATCCACAATTTCGTTCAACCTAATCCTATCTCTCTAGTGGTAATCCATAACCTATAGCTCCCATATAAGACCTAAAGCCTAGGCTCTGATACCAAACCTGTAACGCCCAAAAATCCACCTCGAACGGCATTACTAATTAAACCATTCACATCATGAGAGCAACTAACAAAATCCATAAAAAGATAAATTTCATTTATCATACATAAAATCTACAATATCACCCAAAAAAAATGTCAAATCGTGGCATCTACGTCCAAAAAGAGTATGTCAAATAATGGTAATTACAACTTAAAATCAAACTTAAAACTTGCAGCGGAATAAACAAAATAACATCTATCCATTGTATCAAAAGGTGTCTCCTAGTTTAGGACATGGGGAGATCAACTGTAGACATCCTCCCTCGGGATCCACGCTTTCATCCAATGACGCTTCCCAAGCTACTTGTTCATCACCTCCTAGTTCTTCCTTCATACCGAAATCTGAGAATAATTATTGTTTATAGGGGGTGAGCACTAAGCTCTGTACCAACATTCTCCCAAACTCGAACAAGGTTTAAAAAACATGTAAAATAAGCCAGTCTTATTTCGCAAATATCATATATTAATTTTTGAAAGAAAATAGGAACATTTCAATAGATCTTAAGTTTACACAATAGCAATAAATTAAGTGAAGTAATAACGCCCAATTACAAATAAAAAATCATTTCCAACCATAAACCATTTTCTACAAGTTCTTGTAGAATCCATACTTCCACAAACTCTTGTAGAAAAACCATTTCTGGTACAATAAACCATAAATCCCCAACTTGTATTCGTATCTCAGGTATGATGCATGATTCGCATGAATAAACACATCGAGAATATCCTGGCCCACACACACACACACCTAAATCCTCGCAAGAATATCCAACCTTTAGGAAGGGCGTATACCAACTCATGATAGTGACGAATCCAACCCAAGAATAGTATACTACCCCTTCTCCTCAGTACCCGTGAGCAAATAGTGTTTTGATCCTCACAAAACACCAACCCCACTATGAGTGGTAGAAAAAATTCAAACCCACACGGAGTAAGAAACGCGTCTACCCACTCTACGATACCCGATCAATGGGCACCCATGGTCATCCCAACATTCTCAAGAGATACAATCCCCAACAAATTCTCACATAACAATCCAATTTCAAAATCCCCAAATTTTCATATAGTATTACTATAAAGCAATCGAAGAAAATAAAGCAAGAGATCATCAACCATAACATTTTATTGTTCAATATAAAGCACTAGAGTTTTTAAATAAAAAACAAATGAAGAATCAAGAAAAAAATCATTACTTTTGAAAACTAGGGTTTTATACCAAGAAAAGAGATTTCATGGTTATCTACTCTAACTTTGTTTAAAAAATGATAATTTTTGAAAGAATATCAAGAATCAAGGTTTGCCATGCATATATATATGCTTTAGAGTCAAAAACATGTATATACATACGCCCTAGCATCAATGGACAAGAATGGAAGAAAACCCCTACCTTGGTGTTCTTGAAGAAATCTAGGGTTTTGATTCAATCCAAGGCACAAATCCCCTTATATCTTGTGTTGTTCTCTTCCTTTCTTCCTCTCTAAGGTTTTCTAGGGTTTGAGGTGTTGAAATGGGGCTAAATGAGACGTCTTTATATATTTATAGTGGAAAGAATCGGACCCAGATCGCAACTTAAAATTTCTGGAATCTGTCGGGCGTACTGGTACGGTATGGCTACTGGTCTTCGGAGTACCGGTACGCGTACCGGTTCCCTTTGGCAGCCTTGTTCCTTTTTCCTGTTTTTCCATTTCCAATCCACTTTTAACTCTTCCAAAATCAACCCAAACTTATACAACATAAATTTGTTCATCAAATATAGTTGGTACAAGTTCTATTACAAACGATTTCATATATTTATCCGGGTTTTACCNAATCTTTTATACTTAAAAAACACAATAAAACATGATCACCCCATCCCTTTAATATTCATACCTCTAAGAAGAGGTTTCTCAATATTAATGATCACCCGAACTCTCAAACACCTCCCCCATCCTAATCACTTATCAAATCTGTTTCAACAAAGCATCCTATCTTATTGCCTATAATTTCTACAGTTTCTTGATTCATTCTATTGAATGGAAAATTATAGATATGGACCTAGAAAGGACACCCACTAAACGATACTTTGGACGCCTAAAACGTACCATCATAATCTTTCAACATAACTAAATGGTTATCAAAGGACCATGGCATCCCTTCAAGAACCCTATTCTTATCCAACATATTATTGAACTGAATAAGGAACAAATTGTCATCAGCCTCTATAAATTCCACTTTGGTAATATTTCAAACCTTTTTCATTGCAGTTTTGAAATCCATCTTATTGTAAAGCTTCACTGACAGAACTTTACCAAAGATACACAACTTTCCTCTCTCCCCCAAATCACCATCTCCCTGATCCAGAAGATGAACTTCAAGACTCTCATCCTCAACAAGTGTAAAATTACGCCACAGCTGTTGCATCTCCTTGTCCATTATAGTATCTAGAAGACCACTAACCCCAAAGTTAGAACCATTCCAACAAGTCAGCCACACTGAGCCAAACGGAGTGATTCAAGATCTGCACACAAAAATAGAGAAACAAGATAAAAGTTCAACCAATATGATGACCTCTACAAGAAACAGTTTATAATAACCTAATTGGGCAAGAAAGGTAATGATGGTCTAACAATCGACCCTTATAGATGACCAGAAAAGAACCTTAAACCAAAAACTTCCATTAGTTTGACCTAAGGAAGAAACCGACTCTTTAAGACAACGAAAAAACTCTACCCCTCTAGCGAGAAATAGACTCATGCTAAAAAACTCTACCTGTCTTTTTATTCTAATTAATTTTTGTTATTACATGCTGGTACTTATACCAATCTTGAGGATCAATTTGTGAATTTACTTTTAGCAATTGTGGATACTTTTTGTGTTTTTTATTTGACCTACTATAACATAAAATATATGAGTTCTAAAACTATTATAAGTTTTTAGCGTATTCATTGTTATTAATAATTATTTTTTATTTTTTAATTTTATGACCGATATAACCTCTTGACCCAACAAATGAACCAGTGCCTAATCTTTCTACATATCGATATCCAGTCCAGTTCTGATAACTATGATAAATGGAGTTGCATAACCTTTCATTTTTTAAATATTGAGCACATAAACCATATATATTTTAATTTTAGAGTCCTAATCAAAATCTAAGCAAAACTAAAGCTATAGAAGAATTATATTGTTCAAGATAAAAGTACAAGCATTAAATATTTTAACCTTATCTTCAAACCTTCTCCAATATGGTTTCTAATGATTTAAAGAAAGAAAAGAAGCAAATCCTACCACTAAAGTAATAGATGGTAGAGATCTGTTGTGTTTACTTATGCTTTGTTGTTTAACATGATGACAATAGATTTAGATCAAAAAAACAAGGTCAAGTGCGACCTCAAAATCGTTTGGATATGCAATTTCTAATTATGTTGATGTTGTTCTCCTTGTTGCACTCTGTAAATTCTTGGATTTGTAATTTTTGAACTATAATACAATCAACAACAAAGAGAGAGATAGATGGAGAAAGAGAAAGAGCGATGAACTCCAATATGAAAGGATTTTTTCAAATTCAACATTGTTTTCAATCAAAAAAAAACACAAAAAATAATGGACATTGCAACACTTCTACCTTAGGGGGTATTTTGCAAATAAAAATAATAATAAAAAATTACTAGAAAATAAAAAAATAATCTTGAAAAACCCTTTATGTAACACCCCAATGCATTTACATAATAATATTCAAAGCACTAATAGCCTTGTTTCTAATTAATACTATCTCCAAATAATAAGTAAACTTTGATACTAATTCCATAAACATATAAGTGTTTGTCATTAACCTCAACATATAAATGTACTATTTTCAAGTATGATATGACTCAGTCGTAAACTTATTACATTCCACATATATATGTGAAGTTTATTACTAATCACATGCCTCAAGAATATTAATCAACACTTCGAATGAAAATCATGAGAACTAACAGTTTAAATTGTCAAAAAATTTTTCGTCATCTGTTAATCTGAAAAATGAGAAATAATGTAGGGTGATCATCAATTGTTCAGTAAAGTAACTCAATTTTCAAATAAACGAGTTTGAAAATAACATAATTTGATATGATTGGATAATATCAAAATAGTTCATTCCATACATAAGTAATAGAGCAAAAAATGTTGAATGAAAGCATTTAAGTTGAAAACAATTATACGACCATAACATCAATACAGTGCTACACTAGTGGGCGATCATCTTAATAGACGACTTAGGGTCTATACGAACATACGATCCATGCTTTTGGGGGACTTTCACCTCAAGGAAGATACGCTCCCCAGTAACAATTAGGTACCTAAGTCCGGAGACAAACAGGGTCACCCAGGCATTTACGAACTCAATGAGAAACCCTCTATGACCTTAACCTAAAACGTAAACCCTCTATCACTCAAACATTGCNACAATAAAACATGATCACCCCATCCCTTTAATATTCATACCTCTAAGAAGAGGTTTCTCAATATTAATGATCACCCGAACTCTCAAACACCTCCCCCATCCTAATCACTTATCAAATCTGTTTCAACAAAGCATCCTATCTTATTGCCTATAATTTCTACAGTTTCTTGATTCATTCTATTGAATGGAAAATTATAGATATGGACCTAGAAAGGACACCCACTAAACGATACTTTGGACGCCTAAAACGTACCATCATAATCTTTCAACATAACTAAATGGTTATCAAAGGACCATGGCATCCCTTCAAGAACTCTATTCTTGTCCAACATATTATTGAACTGAATAAGGAACGGATTGTCATCAACCTCTATAAATTCCACTTTGGTAATATTTCAAACCTTTTTCATTGCAGTTTTGAAATCCATCTTATTGTAAAGCTTCACTGACAGAACTTTACCAAAGATACACAACTTTCCTTTCTCCCCCAAATCACCGTCTCCCTGATCCAGAAGATGAACTTCAAGACTCTCATCCTCAACAAGTGTAAAATTACTCCACAGCTGTTGCATCTCCTTGTCCATTATAGTATCTAGAAGACCACTAACCCCAAAGTTAGAACCATTCCAACAAGTCAGCCACACTGAGCCAAACGGAGTGATTCAAGATCTGCACACAAAAATAGAGAAACAAGATAAAAGTTCAACCAATATGATGACCTCTACAAGAAACAGTTTATAATAACCTAATTGGGCAAGAAAGGTAATGATGGTCTAACAATCGACCCTTATAGATGACCAGAAAAGAACCTTAAACCAAAAACTTCCATTAGTTTGACCTAAGGAAGAAACCGACTCTTTAAGACAACGAAAAAACTCTACCCCTCTAGCGAGAAATAGACTCATGCTAAAAAACTCTACCTGTCTTTTTATTCTAATTAATTTTTGTTATTACATGCTGGTACTTATACCAATCTTGAGGATCAATTTGTGAATTTACTTTTAGCAATTGTGGATACTTTTTGTGTTTTTTATTTGACCTACTATAACATAAAATATATGAGTTCTAAAACTATTATAAGTTTTTAGCGTATTCATTGTTATTAATAATTATTTTTTATTTTTTAATTTTATAACCGATATAACCTCTTGACCCAACAAATGAACCAGTGCCTAATCTTTCTACATATCGATATCCAGTCCAGTTCTGATAACTATGATAAATGGAGTTGCATAACCTTTCATTTTTTAAATATTGAGCACATAAACCATATATATTTTAATTTTAGAGTCCTAATCAAAATCTAAGCAAAACTAAAGCTATAGAAGAATTATATTGTTCAAGATAAAAGTACAAGCATTAAATATTTTAACCTTATCTTCAAACCTTCTCCAATATGGTTTCTAATGATTTAAAGAAAGAAAAGAAGCAAATCCTACCACTAAAGTAATAGATGGTAGAGATCTGTTGTGTTTACTTATGCTTTGTTGTTTAACATGATGACAATAGATTTAGATCAAAAAAACAAGGTCAAGTGCGACCTCAAAATCGTTTGGATATGCAATTTCTAATTATGTTGATGTTGTTCTCCTTGTTGCACTCTGTAAATTCTTGGATTTGTAATTTTTGAACTATAATACAATCAACAACAAAGAGAGAGATAGATGGAGAAAGAGAAAGAGCGATGAACTCCAATATGAAAGGATTTTTTCAAATTCAACATTGTTTTCAATCAAAAAAAAACACAAAAAATAATGGACATTGCAACACTTCTACCTTAGGGGGTATTTTGCAAATAAAAATAATAATAAAAAATTACTAGAAAATAAAAAAATAATCTTGAAAAACCCTTTATGTAACACCCCAATGCATTTACATAATAATATTCAAAGCACTAATAGCCTTGTTTCTAATTAATACTATCTCCAAATAATAAGTAAACTTTGATACTAATTCCATAAACATATAAGTGTTTGTCATTAACCTCAACATATAAATGTACTATTTTCAAGTATGATATGACTCAGTCGTAAACTTATTACATTCCACATATATATGTGAAGTTTATTACTAATCACATGCCTCAAGAATATTAATCAACACTTCGAATGAAAATCATGAGAACTAACAGTTTAAATTGTCAAAAAATTTTTCGTCATCTGTTAATCTGAAAAATGAGAAATAATGTAGGGTGATCATCAATTGTTCAGTAAAGTAACTCAATTTTCAAATAAACGAGTTTGAAAATAACATAATTTGATATGATTGGATAATATCAAAATAGTTCATTCCATACATAAGTAATAGAGCAAAAAATGTTGAATGAAAGCATTTAAGTTGAAAACAATTATACGACCATAACATCAATACAGTGCTACACTAGTGGGCGATCATCTTAATAGACGACTTAGGGTCTATACGAACATACGATCCATGCTTTTGGGGGACTTTCACCTCAAGGAAGATACGCTCCCCAGTAACAATTAGGTACCTAAGTCCGGAGACAAACAGGGTCACCCAGGCATTTACGAACTCAATGAGAAACCCTCTATGACCTTAACCTAAAACGTAAACCCTCTATCACTCAAACATTACGCACTTACATTTCATTCCAAAAAGGATCCTAGATTTCAAATTAGTGCAAGTAATACAATCAATACATTCATTTCAAACATTAATGCGAGTTGCACTCAGAAACCCTAATTCAGGTCTGGATCAAAGTCAATATTTAAAAAATCCAATCATATATTTCAAAATATGATAAAACATCATAAATAACATATAGAATAATTTAGAAACAAGTTTCAAAAGTATCGTCTATTCTGAAGTTAAAAAACCGTATCAAACTCGGTATTTTGATTTGAAATAGCCAAAAATGAAACGATATTATTTTTCAATAAAATTTCTTACACATACTCAATTTAAATATTTAAAAATGAATATTAAATTTATTTGGAAAAAATACCCAAAACCTAGGAGGGAAAAACAAATATTTTACATCACCTATTGATTTGGGTATCAGATTGACCTCAAATTTACCGAGACCTCCACGCGGATGTTATGAAACTTCTTGCACTAACTAGAGGTCAATCAGACACCAGACGTGCCATCGGGGTGTCTAGTAGTGCTTCAGTCCCCTTCATCTTCTACCTCCAACAAACCTTAGATGTCAAAATTCTGTTTGAACCATCCCTCTTCTCACTCCTATAACTCACTCCATAATTTGTATTTTTGTTTGTTTTTAGAACCCAGACACTCACCACATGGCCCTCTTCAGATCCTCATACGTTAGACCCTTTGAACCAACCACTAACTCATCCAAAAATTGAACCAAAGTTTGAAGAAAATAAGGTTTTACAACTCGGGGTTAGACCTGTAACTGCCTTTTTCACCCACCAAACAAACTCTAAATCAATTTTTGAGATCACCAATGGATTTCTAGAGTTGGTTTTAGTCTAGCCCAATACCTTTTACGTTTTAAAAACTCCAAATTCAAAGCTTTGATTTTCAAGAAACTCAAATCCTACCTTTAACCTACACCACCTTCACACCACTTTTACAAGTCATGGCCACCCACCAAACTTCATATCAAACCCCTAGAAACCATTCCCAAACTCAAGATTAAGCTAAAACCAATCAAAAAATCAAACTTGTTTCAATACCCATTAAAACTCAAAAACTTCAAAATGAAAATTCATGCTCAAGAAATAACCAAAACTAATTCCAAGCACACCCTAATTAAGCTAGAAGCTTACCCCTTGTTTCTCGAATTCAAATCCATAGAGGTTTGGTTCTTCAAGCTCAAAGTTTCTCTCTGTACCTTATCTCCTCTCTTTCTCTTTCCTATTGGTTTTGGGTCATTCGAACAACCAGTAGAGATGTCTATCACCTCCAAAAGTTTCTAGATGGATGGCAAGAGGTGGAGAAGCACTAGCAAGCTGCTTGGGAAATCATGCCATGTAATGGCATTTTCATAAATACCATAAATTTGAAAACTAAATTTTAATATATATTTATTTTTTTATTTTTTTATAATTACATACATATTAAAACATGTCCTAGAAAAATATTCACCTAATTTTTAAAACTAAAATGAGCATTTAATTTCATCTCCAAATCCTACACCCCCACCCTTGACTCTCTAATTCGCGTTAGACCTACATTTTTTGGATTCGCATTTCGGCTTCCTACCACTTCACCAATCAAGCTCCTATCATCTTTTAACATCTCAATCATCATAAAAAACTTCCACACACACTTTAGCCATAGGTGTCATGACCATCGAGTCCAAGTCTTGCAGAAGAAGACCCACAATCTTGTCTCGGATGGACAACTTCAAGCCATCCTCGAACTTCCTCACCTTGGCCATGTCAGTGGCCACATAGTCATCGGCGAAACATGTTAATTCCCTAAACTTAGCCACATATTCCATCACCGTCATCGTCCCTTGTCACAAGTCTAAGAACTCCCGGGCCTTTGCATGTCTTTCGGCCGCTGGAAAATACTTGCCCATGAAGAGCTCCTTGAACTATACCCAAGTCATAGCCTCCAAATTCTTGGAGTCCTTCACCCAATCCCACCACAATTGGGATTCCCCTTCTAGCTGAAACGTAGCAAGGGTTATCTTCATGGCGTCGGAGGTGATCTCTATAACCCTCAATACCTTATCAACTTGTCGGAACCAATGGTTAGCCACCATAGGATCTGCCCCTCCCATGAAGATCGGAGGCTGATGTGCCTTGAACTTCTGGAGGTTACTTGAGCCTTCTTGTCCCCCACTTGTACCAGTCTATGCAATGGTGGCAGCCGTAGCACTAGCCTGTGCTATGGTAGCAATCGCCGTACAAATAGCCTCCACTAAGGCTTGTTGGTCAAAAGTCAGTGGTCGTTGGTTATTGTTCCATCCACTTTGACGTCCCCTTCCTCTAATTGCCATCTACACACATGCCAGATAGCAATAGAGCATTCACTTAGTATCCCATGATATGGACCAAACTTGAAACATTGAGATCCATCTCCTTGTTTCACTAGTAGAGTCTATGCCACCCACTAGTAACATTTATACCTTGAACTACCCCGTTCATTTCTTTTTCGACCCCCAAGGTTATGTTTTTTCTAACCCTAGTGTCTCTTTCCATATACATTTTACCATGTATACTATTCACATAATCACATAGCACATAATCATGTAACAAAATGTAAGCACATAAGATGAAATGTACAATGTATGCAATGGTCTAAATCTAATGCCCATCAAGACCTAAGTAATTCATATACCTATGCTCTGATACCAAGTTGTGACGCCCCTAAAATTGGGGGTCCTTTTTCAACCGTTGACTACTTGTCAACCCGCAGAAATACCAGTGCTTGTCACACGACCCGACATCATGTCAATCGTATCCCCTTAACCGGGATCATAACTCACACGTATAATCTGTGTTCCTTTAATCATTTAATTCAACAGATGTCCAATGTGCCTCAATATACCTCATTTAATGTCCATTTTTATCAATTGAACTAAAGAAAACAAAGCTCAAAATGTTAACAAAATAATTTTAAATTTTCAGATTTTTGGAAGAGCTACCGGTAGGTGTTTGCTAGACCTATCGGTAGAAGTTCTACCTGTAAACTACCGGTATCTTTTTTCTACTGGACAGGTACTACCTGTTAGCTACCAGTAGGTTTTGCCTGCTAAACGGGTTCTACCTGTTAGCTACTGGTAGGTTTTCCCTGCTTGACAAGTACTACCTCTTAGCTACCGGTAGGTTTTCTCCAGAATTTTATGTTTCATCAGTTTTTCATTTCCAATCCAATCAAAACACTTCCAATTTCATCCCAAACATGTATAAAGATATTTTTCACATTATACATGATTCATACAAATCTATTACAACCCATTCCATACAATTCACATGCCAAAATGGAATTAAACCAAATGTTTACATAAAACTTGGTTCAAGAGCCACAACCCGGCTCTTCTTCACCTTTGAGGCCCCAAATGTGCGTCATACCCCAGAATATGCCCCGTACCTGAAATGTTTCCCGTATAGGGTGAGCCAACGCCCAATAGAATATTTCCTACAAGGGCTACTCCCCACCTAAGTGCATATGAATGTATACATGCAACAACACTCGACCAATATTCATTTCAATGCAAGAATATGCAATTCATGTTGGAATCTATCACGTCATGCCATGAATTGAGATGAGACTCACTCACGCACATCAACCCAAGCCTTCACCGGCTCTCACCACACTATGCAATGCAAGTGTAAAACATTTATCCTTGATGAAGTACATCCAAAGATCATTTTGAAACAAAACTCATGCGTTCGTAAAAACCAATTCATTTTTGGATGTCTCCCATCAAATGAATCATTTATATAACCAAAAACCATGTGTCTTTATTTGGGTAATGGACTTTTGGTGTTGCACTGCCGACTCCACAAATTGATACACTTTTTTTGGACTTGCACCATCAGAAGTGTATAAACCAATAACCGGGCTTTGCACTCGAGGGGGGCTCTATCCCTTCTTGCTATATCCGACACAAATTTTTCATGTATGCAACTGTGCGACTCAGTAGGATATTCAACCCCACTTTCCTGAGCCCACCTATCAAAACACCAAGTATGGTGGTTGATCCAACCATGCACACATACATCCACACTCATGCCTAAACCCTTGAATGTGATGTTTTCATACACACAATATAATGAACCATTGCAATGCCAACATCATGATCAATGTAATAAATGTCAATAAGCCAATTTAAACACATATCATGTCCCATGTGTAATAAATGTCATATGGACAAATTAAATTACACATCTCAACATGTGTCATGGCAATTTATATTAATGCATATAATTACCATTATCTATCACAATGTTAATATATCAATATTTGTATCCAATTAATTCCTAAGTATGCTACCACATAATCCATGTCAATAATANTCTCCCATCAAATGAATCATTTATATAACCAAAAACCATGTGTCTTTATTTGGGTAATGGACTTTTGGTGTTGCACTGCCGACTCCACAAATTGATACACTTTTTTTGGACTTGCACCATCAGAAGTGTATAAACCAATAACCGGGCTTTGCACTCGAGGGGGGCTCTATCCCTTCTTGCTATATCCGACACAAATTTTTCATGTATGCAACTGTGCGACTCAGTAGGATATTCAACCCCACTTTCCTGAGCCCACCTATCAAAACACCAAGTATGGTGGTTGATCCAACCATGCACACATACATCCACACTCATGCCTAAACCCTTGAATGTGATGTTTTCATACACACAATATAATGAACCATTGCAATGCCAACATCATGATCAATGTAATAAATGTCAATAAGCCAATTTAAACACATATCATGTCCCATGTGTAATAAATGTCATATGGACAAATTAAATTACACATCTCAACATGTGTCATGGCAATTTATATTAATGCATATAATTACCATTATCTATCACAATGTTAATATATCAATATTTGTATCCAATTAATTCCTAAGTATGCTACCACATAATCCATGTCAATAATACACTTAAATCACAAGGCACATTATAAACACATAGCATGCCCACATAAACTCAATTTTCAAGAGTTTACATAAATACATCCACATATCAAAATCAAGATTCGAGGGATTTCACAAATGAATTCCCTATGCCAAACCCAACGAGGAATTAGTCTAGGCCAATTCCACATCCATTTTCTCATTTCAATAACCCTAGTCAAGTGACCTAGGACATTATGTACCCTTACCCATTCCATAGGACAACCTAGGTAAGAAATAAACCAAAGTAGGAGAAACCTTACCTCTTGGAGCATGAATAGAAGATAGAAGCCTTCAAGAACACCAAAACAATCCCAAAACCTTGATTTCCCAAGTCTTTCCTTTTGGATCTTTGGTAAAATCCCTCGTTCTTGGTATGTACGCGTATCCCTCGTCGCGTAGATGAAGTTTAGTTCTTGGTCCAAGCGATTCCAACCGACGGAACTTCTTAAATCGAAAGAAGAAGTCTTGAAGAACAACTTTTCTCTCTTCTCTCTCTTTTCTCTCTTCAACGTCTGAGCTTAGCCGACCAATGGGTGAGCAAAATATCTGATTTTTCAGATATTAAACTCTATTTATACTTTTTAGTTACGCGGTCCATATCGTCCCGCACGTTTATCACTTTCGGGTCCGTTTTTAACCCGAAACGGCTTAATTAAATTTTGATTTCAGTTCAAATTAATTTTTTTTGAACTTTTATTGAATTATAAAGAAATTTTATAATTTTAGTTTTTGGGGACTTTTAAAAGTCCATTCGTCACCCAATTATCTCGAAAAACGTGTAAAATTTCACTATCTCAAAATTCTATGAAATTTGACGTGGTAACTTATTTCGTGATACGAATCCAACGATGAAGTCCATTGCTCCATTTAAACTTTTTAGAAATATGCATTTTAAACCTGCATAATAATCGTAAATTACTATTTTGCCCTTTGTCGGAAAAAGTTCAAATTTTTCTGGGTTTTACATTATTCCCCTTTTAAAAGAATTTCGTCCTCGAAATTCACACACACATGCACATACAAACACATGCATATGCAACAGTCATGCAATACTACAAGACTATGATAACGTACCTCCATCCTCGAATAGGAAAGGATAACTGGTACGTATGGTATTCTCACACTCCCATGTTGCTTCTTCCACTCCCCAATGCTGCCACAGCATCTTCACTAGCCTCACGGTATTGCCTCGCAAAACCTGATCTCAGATGTATGTGACGTGCACCGGTCCCTCCTTAAATGTCCCATCAGCATCAATCACAAGCTTTCCCCAATCCACCACATGAGTCGGATCTAGGGTGCATTTCCATAGCATAGAGACATGGAATACCGCATGAATACCTAATAGATTTGGCGGTAATGCTAACCAATAAGCAACTGTACCCACCCTCTCGCGTACCTCGAAGGGCCCGATATACCTCGGTGACAGCTTTCCCTGCTTGACAAACCTGACCACTCCTCTTTTAGGCATCATCTTCAAGAAAACATAATCTCCCACCTCAAACTCTAGAGGTCGCCGCCGTCTATCAGCGTAGCTTTTCTGTCGACTTTGAGCCGTGAGAAGACGCTTTCAAATCAAGTCCACCTTCTCCGAGGTGCTTCTAACCAATTCTGGACCTGTAGAAAATCTCTCTCCTACTTCTGTCCAACAAACTGGAGAACAACATGGCCTCCCATATAGTGCCTCATAGGGTGTCATTTGTATGCTCGTCTGGTAACTATTGTTGTAGGCAAACTCTATCAAGGGTAAGTGATCTTTTCAACTACCCTTAAGATCTAGGACGCATGCCCGAAGCATGTCCTCTAAAGTCTAGATGGTCCTCTCCGACTGACCGTCTGTTTGGGGATGAAAAATAGTGCTCATCATCAATTGTGTCCCCATGGCTCGCTAAAAACTCTCCTAAAAAATGAGTCATAAACCTGGGATCCCGATCCGATACTANATGCTGCCACAGCATCTTCACTAGCCTCACGGTATTGCCTCGCAAAACCTGATCTCAGATGTATGTGACGTGCACCGGTCCCTCCTTAAATGTCCCATCAGCATCAATCACAAGCTTTCCCCAATCCACCACATGAGTCGGATCTAGGGTGCATTTCCATAGCATAGAGACATGGAATACCGCATGAATACCTAATAGATTTGGCGGTAATGCTAACCAATAAGCAACTGTACCCACCCTCTCGCGTACCTCGAAGGGCCCGATATACCTCGGTGACAGCTTTCCCTGCTTGACAAACCTGACCACTCCTCTTTTAGGCATCATCTTCAAGAAAACATAATCTCCCACCTCAAACTCTAGAGGTCGCCGTCGTCTATCAGCGTAGCTTTTCTGTCGACTTTGAGCCGTGAGAAGACGCTTTCAAATCAAGTCCACCTTCTCCGAGGTGCTTCTAACCAATTCTGGACCTGTAGAAAATCTCTCTCCTACTTCTGTCCAACAAACTGGAGAACAACATGGCCTCCCATATAGTGCCTCATAGGGTGTCATTTGTATGCTCGTCTGGTAACTATTGTTGTAGGCAAACTCTATCAAGGGTAAGTGATCTTTTCAACTACCCTTAAGATCTAGGACGCATGCCCGAAGCATGTCCTCTAAAGTCTAGATGGTCCTCTCCGACTGACCGTCTGTTTGGGGATGAAAAATAGTGCTCATCATCAATTGTGTCCCCATGGCTCGCTAAAAACTCTCCTAAAAAATGAGTCATAAACCTGGGATCCCGATCCGATACTATATATAACCTGCAGAATTCCTCCAGTGTGAAGGTCATCCGCACAGCCAAAAAGTGTGCCGACTTTTAAGCTGGTCCACTATCACCCACGCCACGTCATGTCCCTACAATGTCCATGGCAAGTGAGTCACAAAATCCATCGTGATATGCTCCCACTACCACTCAGCTACCTCCAAAGGCTGGAGTAATCCCGCTGGTCTCTAGTATTCAGCCATAACCTGTTGACACGTGAGACATCATCTAACAAAATTTTCAATATCTTTCTTCATTCCGCTCCAATAATACTGGCGACGAAGATCCTGGTACATCTTCGTACCACCTGAATGCATGCACAGCAAATTGGGAACAATGGAACTCTCTAAAAATCTCCTCTCTAAGTTTCGTCGATTGGGGAATCACAATTATTTCCCTAAATCGAAGACTACCATCCGAGTGAATGGCCCAGCCCTCATCACCTATACCTAACTATACTCGATCCTTAATGGATAATATCTCCATGTCCTTTCCCTAAGACTTAATCACTTTGCTCAGTAGGAAGGCGTAGCCACCAAACTCCCTAAAGTACCCTGAGTCTGTCCCATGTAACGTAGCCCAAACTGTCCCACACTCCCGAGCACCTGCCAATCCTGGGAAGCTACACTAACTAAGACTCCCTGTGACTTCTGGCTAAGTGTATCAGCCACCACATTTGCCTTACTGGGATTGTAATGCAAAGTGAAGTCGTAGTCTTCCATAAAATCCATCCACCTGCGTTGCCTCATATTAAGGTCCCGCTATGTAAAGATGTACTTCAGACTCTTATGATCCGAAAACACCTCGAACTGTTCACCATATAAATAGTGACACCAAGCCTTTAAGGCAAAGACAATGGACGTCAACTCCATGTCATGTGTGGGGTAATTCTGCTCGTGGTTCTTTAACTACCGAGAATCATAAGCCACTACCCTCCCGGACTGCATCAATACACAACCGAGTCCGTCCTTCGGGGCATCACAATACACCGTGTACCTCTGTCCCCTTTCCGAAACTATCAAAATAGGAGCTGATGTAAGTCTCCTCTTCAACTCCTGGAATGTCTTCTCACAAGCATCATTCTACTCAAACTTGACCTTTTTTCGGGTTAACTTGGTCATAGGAGCAGCTAAATGAGAGAAGTCCTCAATGAACCTTCGGTAGTACCCTGCCAATCCCAAAAAATTGCGTATCTCGAAGAATGACTTCGGCCTCTCCTAATTCATAACTGCTTCAACCTTTCTCGGATCTAGGGATACACCCGCAGCCAACACTATGTGTCCCAAAAATTTCATCTCCGTAAGCCAAAATTCACACTTGCTGAACTTGGCGTACAACTGATGGTCTCTCAACGTCTAGAGAACAACCTTCAAGTGACTCTCATGCTCCTCCTCAGACTTGGAGTAGATCAAGATGTCGTCAACAAAGACTACAACAAACTGATCTAGGTAGGGTTGAAACACCCTATGCATGAGATCCATGAATACCGCTGGAGTATTTTTCAATCTGAAAGGCATGACTTTGAACTCAAAATGCCCATACTGCGTCCTAAACGCCGTCTTAGGGATATCCGTCTCTCTAACCCTCAACTGATGGTAACCGGTGTGGAGATCTATCTTGGAGTAGACCCGCGCTCCTCTCAACTGATCACACAAGCCATCAATCCTCGGTAAGGGATATCTATTCTTGATAGTAACCCTATTCAACTGCCGATAGTCTATGCATAGTTGAAGGGTTTTATCCTTCTTCTTGGCAAACAACACTGGAGCGCCCCAAGGTGAAGTGCTCAATCTAATAAAATCCCTTGTCCAACAATTCTTACAATTGGACCTTGAGTTCTTGCAACTCAGCAGGTGCCATCCTATGTGGAGTCATAGAAATAGGCGATGTACCAGGATACAACTCAATATTGAAGTCTATATCCCTAGGTGGAGGTAATCTCGGTAGTTCGTCTGAAAAAATATCCTCATACTCACATACAACCCAAGGTAGACCCAACTCCTGTCTCGTCTCGTCCTCCAAGGTAAGGCTTGCAAGCCAATCCATCAACCATCCGTGTCATCTTGAGTCATACATAGCTTGGGGTAAAGCATTATGCTTTTCCCCTGGAACTTAAAATAGACACCATCAGGTGTGTAAGCAGTGACCCTCTTCCTATCACAATCAATGACAACTCGATGTGCCGCCAACCAATCCATGCCAAGGATCATATCAAACTCCGACATGTCCATGACCCTAAGGTCCACAGTGAACAGCAATCCCGAGATCTCAAACTCACAGTTCTGACATATCTGCTCAACTCTCACCCTAGCTCTTAGGGGAGAACTCATATGCAGTGGCTTTTTCAAGGTCTCAACCTCTAAGCCCAAGTCTTTCACATAAGATGCAGCAATAAAAGAATGTGATGCACCAAAATCAAATAACACTCTAGCCCATAAACGAGAGTGTAGGAATGTACTCTGTATCACCGACGGATATACCGAATCAATCTGTGGCACCATGGCGTAGACACACCCNTGAACTCAAAATGCCCATACTGCGTCCTAAACGCCGTCTTAGGGATATCCGTCTCTCTAACCCTCAACTGATGGTAACCGGTGTGGAGATCTATCTTGGAGTAGACCCGCGCTCCTCTCAACTGATCACACAAGCCATCAATCCTCGGTAAGGGATATCTATTCTTGATAGTAACCCTATTCAACTGCCGATAGTCTATGCATAGTTGAAGGGTTTTATCCTTCTTCTTGGCAAACAACACTGGAGCGCCCCAAGGTGAAGTGCTCAATCTAATAAAATCCCTTGTCCAACAATTCTTACAATTGGACCTTGAGTTCTTGCAACTCAGTAGGTGCCATCCTATGTGGAGTCATAGAAATAGGCGATGTACCAGGATACAACTCAATATTGAAGTCTATATCCCTAGGTGGAGGTAATCTCGGTAGTTCGTCTGAAAAAATATCCTCATACTCACATACAACCCAAGGTAGACCCAACTCCTGTCTCGTCTCGTCCTCCAAGGTAAGGCTTGCAAGCCAATCCATCAACCATCCGTGTCATCTTGAGTCATACATAGCTTGGGGTAAAGCATTATGCTTTTCCCCTGGAACTTAAAATAGACACCATCAGGTGTGTAAGCAGTGACCCTCTTCCTATCACAATCAATGACAACTCGATGTGCCGCCAACCAATCCATGCCAAGGATCATATCAAACTCCGACATGTCCATGACCCTAAGGTCCACAGTGAACAGCAATCCCGAGATCTCAAACTCACAGTTCTGACATATCTGCTCAACTCTCACCCTAGCTCTTAGGGGAGAACTCATATGCAGTGGCTTTTTCAAGGTCTCAACCTCTAAGCCCAAGTCTTTCACATAAGATGCAGCAATAAAAGAATGTGATGCACCAAAATCAAATAACACTCTAGCCCATAAACGAGAGTGTAGGAATGTACTCTGTATCACCGACGGATATACCGAATCAATCTGTGGCACCATGGCGTAGACACACCCCTGGATTCCCGAAATCCCGGCTTGTGAGCCCTGGCCTCGACCTCGACCCATGCCCTGGCCCATTTGGCCTGATTGTGGAGTCCCTACTCGTGAAGTAGTAGGGGTCTGTGTAACACCCTAGAATTGATACTGGCTCCCCTGGCCCATGGTAGGGTATGCGGTTGTCCCACCAAAGTCTGGGACTGAGATAACTCGTAATCATGGGATCCCTGCCTCTGAGGGCAATCCCGTTATATGTGACCTGATTGATGGCAATGAAAGCATGCCCATGAGCCAACCTAGCTGGGAGCCCTGAAGTGTCTCCCGCCTTAGGAGGATTGACCCTGGCCTTGGCCTTGATGGTCATGGCTCTGCCCTTGAGGAGCAAAAGTCATATGTCTCTTTCTCGAGCTAGAAGAAGAGGATTGAATCTCCTTCTTCTTGTCTTTAACACCCGCTTTCCGAATGTTCCATGCATCTTCTACCTCTCTCTCAATGGTCATAGTTGTCATGACCATCGAGTCTAAATCTTGCAGAAGAAAACCCATAATCTTGCCTCAATGGACAGCTTCAAGCCATCCATGAACTTCCTCACCTTGGCCATGTCAGTGGTCACATAGTCATTGGTGAAATATGCTAATTTCGTCAACTTAGCCACATATTCCATCACCGTCATCGTCCCTTGTCGCAAGTCTAAGAACTCCCAGACCTTTGCATGTCTTGCGGCCGCTAGGAAATACTTGCCCATGAAGAAATNATCGTCCCTTGTCGCAAGTCTAAGAACTCCCAGACCTTTGCATGTCTTGCGGCCGCCGAGAAATACTTGCCCATGAAGAAATCCTTGAACTCTACCCAAGTCATAGCCTCCAAATTCTTGAAGTCCTTCACCTAATCCCACCACAATTGGGATTCCCCCACTAGATGAAACGTAGCTAGGCTTATCTTCGTGGCATTGGAGGTGATCTTCATAGCCCTCAATACCTTATCAATTTGCCGAAACCAATGATCAGCCACCATAGGATCTGCCCCTCCCATGAAGATCGGAGACTGATGTGCCTTGAACTTCTATAGATTACTTGAGCCTCCTTGTCCCCCACTTCCACCGGTCTGTGCAATTGGGGCAGCTGTAGCACTAGCCTATGCTATGGTAGCAGCTGTCGTGCCAATAGTCTCCACTAAGGCTTGTTGGTCAAAAGCCAGTGGTGGTTGGTTATTGTTCCGTCCACACCGACGTCTCCTTCCTCTTGTTGCCATCTACACACATGCCAGATAGCAATAGAGCTTTCACTTAGTATCCCATGATAGGGACGAAACTTGAAACATTGAGATCCATCTCCTTGTTTCACTAGTAGAGTCTATGTCACCCACTAGTAACATTTAAACCTTGAACTATCCCGTTCATTTCTTTTCCGACCCCCAATGTTATATTTTTTCTAACCCTAGTGTCCCTTTTCATATACATTTTACCATGTATATTATTCACATAATCATATAGCACGTAATCATGTAACAAAATGTAAGCACAAAAGATGAAATGTACAATGCATGCAATGGTCTAAACCCAATGTCCATCAAGCCCTAGGTAATTCGTATACCTATTCTCTGATACGAAGCTGTGAAGCCCCTAAAACCGGGGGTCCTTTTTCAACTATNAACCCAATGTCCATCAAGCCCTAGGTAATTCGTATACCTATTCTCTGATACCAAGCTGTGAAGCCCCTAAAACCAGGGGTCCTTTTTCAACTGTTAACCACCTGTCAACCCACAGAAATACCCGTGCTTGTCGCATGACCCGACATCATGTCAATCATATCCACTTAACCGAGATTATAACCCACACGTATAATCTATGTTCCTTTAATCATTTAATTCAACGGAGGTCCAATATGCCTCAATATACCTCCTTTAATGTCCATTTGTATCATTTGAACTAAAGAAAACAAAGCTCAAAAGGTTGGCAAAAAAATTTTAAATTTTCAAATTTTTGGAAGAGCAACCGGTAGGTGTTTGCTAGACCTACCGGTAGAAGTTCTACCTGTAAGCTACCGGTATCTTTTTTCTATTGGACAGGTACTACCTGTTAGCTACCGGTAGGTTTTGCCTGCTGGACGGGTACTACCTGTTCGCTACCAGTAGGTTTTCCTTGCTGGACAGGTACTACCTATTAGCTACCGGTAGGTTTTCTCCAGAATTTTATATTTCATCAATTTTTCATTTTCAATCCAATCAAAACCCTTCCAATTTCATCCCAAACATGCATAAAGATATTTTCTACATTATACGTGATTCATACAAGTCTATTACAACCCATTCCATACAATTCACATGCCAAAATGGAATTAAACCAAAAGTTTTACATAAAACTTGGTTCAAGAGCCACAACCCGACTCTTCTTCACCTTTGAGGCCCCAAATAGGTGTCATCCCCCGGAATATGCCCCGTACCTGAAATATTTCCCGTATGGGGTGAGCTAACGCCCAGCAGAATGTTTCTTACAAGGGGTACTCCCCACCTAAGTGCATATGAATGTATACATGCAACAACTCTCAACTAATATCCATTCCAATGAAAGCATATGCAATTCATGTTGGAATCTATCACGTCATGCCATGAATTGAGATGAGACTCACTCACACATATCAACCCAAGCCTTCATCGGCTTTCACCACACTATGCAATGCAAGTGTAAAACATTTATCCTTAATGAAGTACATTCAAAGATCATTTTGAAACAAAACTCATGTGTTGATAAAAACCAATTCATTTCTGGATGTCTCCCATCAAATGAATCATTTATATAACCAAAAATCATGTGTCTTTGTTTGGGTAGTGAACTTTTGGTGTTGCACCGCCGGCTCCACACAGCGATACACTTTTTTTGGACTTACACCGTCGAAAGTGTATAAACCAATAGCTGAACCTTGCACCCGAGGGGGGATCCATCCCTTCTTGCTATACCCAACATAATTTTTTTCATGTATGCAACCGTGCGACTCAGTAGAATAATCAATCCCACTTTCCCGAGCCCACCCATCAAAACACCAAGTATGGTGGTTGATCTAACCATGCACACATATACCCACACTCATGCCTAAACCCTTGAATGTGATGTTTTCATACACATGCAATGTAATGAACAATTGCAATGCCAACATCATGCTCAATATAATGAATGCCAATTAGCCAATTTAAACACATATCATGTCCCATGTGTAATGAATGTCATATGGACAAATTAAACCACACATCTCAACATGTATCATGGAAATTTATATTAATGCATATAATTACCATTATTTATTACAATGTTAATATATCAACATTTGTATCCAATTAATTTCTAAATATACTACCACATAATCCATGTCAATAACACACTAAATCACAAGGCACATTATAAACACATAGCATGCCCTCAATTTTCAAGAGTTTACATAAATACATCCACATATCAAAATCAAGATTCGAGGGATTTCACAAATGAATTCCCTATACCAAACCCAACGAGGAATTAGTCTAGGCCAATTCCGCACCCATTTTCTCATTTCAATAGACATAGTCAAGTGACCTAGGTCATTATGTACCCTTACCCATTCCATAGGACAACCTAGGTAAAAAATAAATCAAAGTAGGAGAAACCCTACCTCTTGGAGCGTAAATAGAAGAGTAGAAGCCTTCAAGAACACCAAAACAATCCCAAAACCTTAATTTCCCAAATCTCTCCTTTTGGATCTTCAATGAAATCCCTCGTTCTTGGTATGTACGCATAGCTCTCATCGCGTAGATGAAGTTTAGTTCTTGGTCCAAGTGATTCCGACCGACGAAACTTTTTAGATTGGAAGAAGAAGTCTTGAAAAACAACTTTTCTCTCTTTTCTCTCTTCAACGTTTGAGCTTAGCAGACCAATGGGTGAGCAAAATATTTGATTTTTCAAATATTAAACCCTATTTATACTTTTTAATTGTGCAGTCCATATCGTCCCGCACGTTTAACACTTCTGGGTCCGTTTTTAACCCAAAACGGCTTAATTAAATTTCGATTTCAGTTCAAATTAATTTTATTTCAAATTTTATTCAATTATAAGAAAATTTTATAATTTTAGTTTTTGGGGACCTTTAAAAGTTCATTCGTCACCCAATTGTCTCGAAAAATATTTAAAATTCGACTATCTCGGAATTCCACGAAATTTGATGTGGTAACTCAATTTCGTGATACGAATCCAATGGTGAAGTCCGTTGCTCCATTAGAACTCCTTAGAAATATGTATTTTAAACCTACATAATAGTGACAAATTACTATGTTACCCTTTGTCAGAAAAAGTTCAAATTTTCCAGGGTTTTACGTAAACTAAAGGAGCACCTAACAAGAGTATTTATGGTCTCAAGCAAGCTTCTAGGTAATGGTACTCTAAATTTTCCACTTCCCTTTTGGAGTTTGGTTTTCCGCAATCTAAGGTTGATTATAGCCTTTTCATCAAGCAAAGCTAGGTTTTATTTTACAGCAATTTTGGTTTATGTGAATGACATTATTGTTGCTAGTAATGATATTGATTCTATTGCTTCTCTTAAACTTCTTCTCAACAATAAATTCAAAATTAAAGACCTTGGTTCTTTAAGGTATTTTCTTGGCATTGAAGTTGTCAGATCTTCTCAAGGCATTCATATTTGCCAGAGGAAGTATGCCTTGGATATCTTAGCTGATTTTGGAAATCTTGTCTCTAAACCAGTTAAAGTTCCTAAGGATCAGAATTTGAAGCTCAGCAAAGAGACTAATCAATTGTTATCTAATCCTACTGTGTACAGAAGACTTATTGACAGATTGCTCTACTTAACCATCACTAGACCTGAACTTAGTTATTATATTTAGTTTCTCAGCCAGTTTATTGACAAGCCTACTACTTCTCATTTGGCAACAGCACACAAAGTTCTCAAGTATCTCAAAGTATGGTCAAAGCCTTTTGTTCTCTTCTTCTTCTCCATTACAGTTGCAAGCATATTGTGATTCAGACTAGGCCTCTTGTCTAGATACTAGAAGATTTGTTATAGGTTACTGTGTTGTCTTAGGCACTTACAAGAAATATGTGGTTTCTCGTTCATCTTCTGAGGCAAAGTATAGGGCAATGGCTGTCACATGCTCAGAATTAACTTGGCTTCATTATCTTCTTGCTAATTTCCACATTGTTCATCCACAAGCAGCTTCTCTTTTATGTGATAATCAAGCTGCACTTCACATTGCAACTAATCCTGTTTTCCATGAATGTACTAAATGTAATGAATTAGAATGTCACTTAATTAGAGATAAAATTCAAGAGGGTAGTAATTCAAACTGCTCATGTTACTACTCAGCTGCAACTGGCAGACATTACAAAATCTTTACAGACTCTCTCTCTCTCTCTCCTCCCCCCCCCCCCCC
>CAUOFW020007046.1:365375-398551 GCA_963454935.2 Ilex paraguariensis
CCCCCCCCCCCCCCCCCCCTCCCCTAATCATCTTCTTCCTTGATGCATGAGTTTCTTACATATTTAGTACAATATCCAAAGAAGCCCATTTAGTATTTCTTTGCAAGATCCTTGGTAACAACTAACAAGGGCCAAGAAATGGTGGGCTATACATGTGCATGATCTCAAATGGAGGCCCAAAGAATCTGAGAAATCAATTCAAAAACTAGTTTAACACCGAAAATCCTCAAATTTGGGCTTTATTTGGGCTTTATGGATATGCCTAAATTCAAATTTTTCCACCTTTGTTTTTGGTTTTCATCACATGAAAATTGTAGAGATCTGTCATCAATCAATCCTCCTTTGATTGACTCGTTCATTTAAGCACTCAAAAATCGTGTCTTNTTTGGTTTTCATCACATGAAAATTGTAGAGATCTGTCATCAATCAATCCTCCTTTGGTTGACTCGTTCATTTAAGCACTTAAAAATCGTGTCGTCTTGGCTTTAAGGATAGTAATTTCTCATAAGATCAGTCAGGTAAGTATTCTGACTTTTACTATTTACATTGTTTTGTGCAACATCTTGATATATTTATTATCTTGCCCTTATAATATAGGGAAAATATTTAACACACAGAGTCCCACTCCAATAAAACTATTTAGCTTCAGTTTGGCATCAAACGCTTCATTTTTACTCTCCATCTTCCTTTTATTATCTACAATGATCCGGCAACTGTCTTCTCTTCATAGTGCTTTATGTTGTTAGTCATTTGCAGCCTATGGCTTCGCCAGGTTAAGTTGGCAAGCCTTTATACACTTCTCCATGCAGTCTTGAGTTGAAATAACACTTGACAAGCACAGCTTTCGTTGACAATCTAATACACAAGGGTCTTCATATGCTGGCGTTGGAAACCAATGCGGACATCCAAATTTGCCCAAACAGTATGCTTCTGCCATGAACATCAGCATGGGCAGCATCAAGATCATGGTGGCAACAACCTTGTTAGACATCGTTTGATACGAAGAAAACGCTATATTATGTCACTTCTTCTTTTTGCTTAGACAGATATATATGCCCTTTACATTTAATGAACACATTTAGTTGGATTAGGGGACACTAAATGCTCGAAGGAGATGCATTGAAGTACAGTAATTACTTTGGATTAAGGCAAACAAGCTCAAAACGTCTGAAGGTAGTAATTATCCTAGTTTACCCATAACCCACAACCAGAGAGAGAGAGAGAGAGAGAGCACTAATTTAGAGGTAATAGCACCGAAGGTGAAGGTATGTTGTCCATTGTCGTAGTCTTGAATTAATTTTCAGAAGGGTAAATTCTTCACACAGAGTTGGGTATTCTTTAAGGAAAACTAAAAGAAATTTGAGTGGCCAACTCCGAAAAATTGTGGAGAAAATTGTTGTTGTGATCTCTTTTCTCGAAAACAAAAATGAAAGCAAAGACACGGAAAAAAACCGCTAATGTTGCATTGTTGAATTTTGATGTTTTGTCCCTAAAAAGGAAGTGCAGTTTGTGGTAGTTAGTTTTATCCTTATGTTTGAGATATTGATTGTTGGAATAAATTAAGTTTTTTTTTTTTTCAAAATGGTTTCATCTTTCATCTTTTTCCTAAGAGTTATTTACAATATTTTGAATTATTATATATTGTCTAAATGCATAAGATCTGATTGGTGATATAGGAATTGGAACTTGAATTCCAATTCAAATATTTCAAACAGTTGCAACCTTTTGAAGTCTAAACCGTTGCATCTTGAATGACCGAACAAGTGTGTTCACAACGGCATTTTTTTTCAACTGCTCTTTGTTCCCAACGCTATTGGGGAAAGCTTCTGCAAATCAATGAGTATTTAGATATATGAAAAAGATTCCAGCAACTTGAAAAAAAAAAAAAAAACTTTGTTTCATTTGGTCTCATTTTTCATTGTGTCATTTTATAAAAACTGTCTCATTTTACATACAAAGAAAAGTCGGCAGAAATTTATAGCCACATTTTACATTGATTATTCACAAAGGACTTTATTGTTTTCTACATTCTTGAGTATTTTGATTATACTAATTTTTGGGCAACTTGATTAAAGTCAAATTCATCCCTACTCTTTGATGTACGTGAACCTAGAGGAGTTCTTGCTTTTGAATTTGGGTTGAATCTTAAAACTGCTGCAATCTACTAATATCTTCACGTAAAGAGGCTCAGTTGTTTTAGGACAACGTTTTGATGTGTCTCACAGACTCTCAAATGNTGTCATTTTATAAAAACTGTCTCATTTTACATACAAAGAAAAGTCGGCAGAAATTTTTAGCCACATTTTACATTGGTTATTCACAAAGGACTTTATTGTTTTCTACATTCTTGAGTATTTTGATTATACTAATTTTTGGGCAACTTGATTAGAGTCAAATTCATCCCTACTCTTTGATGTACGTGAACCTAGAGGAGTTCTTGCTTTTGAATTTGGATTGAATCTTGAAACTGCTGCAATCCACTAATATCTTCACGTAAAGAGGCTCAGTTGTTTTAGGACAACGTTTTGATGTGTCTCACAGACTCTCAAATGCTAGATCTTTCTAATTTATTTTGCATTGTTTTATATTACGTTCGATTACATTTGTTTAATTATTAGTTTTTAATTTGATACATGTGTCAATAGTTATATTATATGCATCCACAATATATAATTTGTTACTGCCAAAACTAGTTTATCAAGTTGTTAATGTTTCACAAATTTATCCATTAATTATTTAGTTTAATTATTAAATTATATGTGTTAGACTTATTCATTTAACGTGGCTAAGTTGGTGATCACTTTGGTTTTTTGTTACTACATTGATTTCCAGACTTAGGCAAAGTGAAGATAATTTTGTTTGATGATTTAATGTTTCAAGCCCAGGGGCTGNTAGACTTATTCATTTAACGTGGCTAAGTTGGTGATCACTTTGGTTTTTTGTTACTACATTGATTTCCAGACTCAGGCAAATGTGAAGATAATTTTGTTTGATGATTTAATGTTTCAAGCCCAGGGGCTGCTTAGCTCTCACCCACTTGACCCTCAAGTCTGCGGAGTTCTCATTAGAAACAGCAACATAAGTGCTGCACTACCACGCTTGGTTTTTGCACTTTATGCTCATCTCAACTTTGACCTTCTCTCTATCGTGTTTGCTTTTGGTAATTGACCCCTTGCTTCTAGAAAGCATCTCCATGGCTATACAATTTGTTTTTGTCATTCATGCACTGACAGAAAGCTTAGTGAGTGGCTACCAAAAAAAGCATTCAAGAAGTTGCACTATTTTTTTCAGTCAACCTTGTGCTGATCATGTTGTTGATGATTTGGAAGCAAGTACATGCTTCATAAATCATGCCTTTTGGCGGTTTGCAAATTTATGGAGAAGGTGTTCAACCTCATTGGAACATGATGTGTTTGTTGATTGATTGGAAATCAATGTTAAAATAAATGGGCTTGGCCAAGCTATAACATGATTAGATTATATATATATACTAACAATTGTCTATACTTGAAGACATTATTTATCAACAAAAATTCACAAACAATTATCCGTACATAAAGAAATTGTATAACATAAGAATCACTAATTAGAAAAATTGAAAAAAAATAACAGATAAATATGGGCCTGTTATTTTTAAGTAATTATGACAATTTTCTCTAAACATGACTCTCGACAATATGAACATGAGTACGCAATTGTATAATCAAACCTTCATTTAACTAAATAGAATAAATTCAAGTTTGGCGATAGACTTGTTATTGAAGGCACATTGTGAAAAAAAAAAAATCTCCTAATAAATTCTATAAATCAAATACACAAAACCCTCATAAAAAATTAAAAAAATAGTAATGACCAAGTAAACATATCAAAATTCATTCCCTTGAATTGAATTTGCCCTTGCAACTAAAGTTAAATCAAGTCAAACCTTGAATACAGTTGTGTAAATAGCTGTCAGCCATATAGTCTGAATGGCTTCTTCTTGTTGGAACGAAAATCTCAAAAAACATAGACAGTGCGTATATATTGAATACAAAAAAAAAAATTTTAAAAACCCTACAAAGTAAAATTAGGGTTTACCTTCGAGATCGCTTTGATTTGATCTCGTCTCAGAACAAACGCAAAAAACAGAAAATAGACGCAGCAGGTAACTCACTGAACCTCACAATTTTCTATCGTATATCCCCAAACGCCAAAAATTCGAATGCAGTGTAGGCTGCAAGAACCTCCGAACTTTTGCTCTCTCTTTCAACCTCTCTCAAAGTGTGAGTAATGAATTGATACTAATTTAGAGAGTCTAGACGTCTATAAATAGGCTACGATAGAAACCCTAAGGACAAATAAGGATCGGGTTNAACCTCTCTCAAAGTGTGAGTAATGAATTGATACTAATTTAGAGAGTCTAGACGTCTATAAATAAGCTACGATAGAAACCCTAAGGACAAATAAGGACCGGACTTCCAATGGACCTAGGATTCCTATGTTCAATTCAAAACAAACATCCTACAACCAATTAATAATAAGTCAGTCGACTAAAAAACTTATTATTGATATCCTCACCTTATCTCAAAATTATATTCTAGCTCTTTATTATTATATGCGTAATAATCTCCTCATATTTAAGATTACAGATATTCATCAATAAAATAAATTACTCACAATTATATTTTATTAACTTCTTTTATTCCTTGAGACTTTATCACTCAACTTATTTGTCATGTCAGATAATTAAATTCACCTGCAGGGTTTGACATGGACAAAACTTATGAGCTTCCTCAAAAGGACATCATCAACCTATTTAAATACTAAAATGTGATTTTTTTTAATAATTAATTTTTACCATACAAATAACATCGTCTCCCAATTCATCGAGCTTATAGACTCAATATGAATCTCACTTTTTAATGAATTAAAGTGAAAAACATTATATGCGCGTAACAATTAAATATTTCAGGATTAAGAGTATAAGCAATCATAATAATTGTAAGGTATTTATTATCTTATTGAATCAGTAAAATATAATAACCTTAACATTGGTCTGTTAATATACCAAGTGTACTAATACAATAATCTAAGACATCAAACAATCTTCTACAATCAAAACAGACTATGTCAGAATATTATACTATAATCATACTGATGATTTGTCCAATTCCATTTAAGATTGTGAACCTACACTCATATTATACAATAATTTGATAATCTGATCTTTTGTGCATAAGTCAAACTCTACACACTAGATTATCTACAATATAAAATATAAGACACACATGTATACTATATATTAAATATAATGTAAACATTTTGTCCATATAGATTATCAATAAAATGGAAAGAACTCTATTAATTAACAAAACGAGTTTCACTACAAAAAGCAAGTTTTTAATATACTACTCTATCACTTCGGAGTCTCTCCGAATTCTTTGCATAACACTGTCAACCTAAGTTTGATAAAGGGCAAATATTATCCATACAAAAACATATGAAACATATAGAACCCATGCACAAACTCGAAATTAACAAGCATTTATTCAGAAGTATGGGAAAAAGAAACCAATCTCGTTAAAAAAATCAGTTTAAAAAATTAATAATTATCACACATATCGTCGACCATTTATCATTATAACCATCCATGTCCCAAAACTCTCACTTCTCATTCATTCAAGCCCTTATTTTTATTATCATCACTGTTTCAAGCATCTCTCTTGCACACCAAAGAGCAGTTCAAGCATTCTCAAATGCTGGAGAACCCATTGCTTACAAGGATGATAAGATAAAAATAAGAGTTGTGACTCCTTTAATCCACTTTCTCTTTATCTATTCCTAGAAACCATTCCACTCCAAGTGGTCTTGTAGCCCTTCAAATTCTTGGCTTTTCATGATTTTTTGAATCACTCGTTTCAACTAAAATAATCAAACTCAAAAATTAAATATATAAGTCTATGTAAAATATAAAATTAACAAACCCATTGATATTCAACTAATAAAATGTAATTCACAAAAAAAAAAGTTATTTTTCAAATGCTAAAATGAAAAAAAATGCCAAGATACAAAAACAATAGCAGAAAAAATGATTCTAATCCACATACCCAAATACCTTAGTCCCACATCATTGTTACTTCGGCATGGAAAATCATAGTCTAATGTGATAAAAATATCCAGTACAGCCCCAAAATAACTGCAGAAACATTTATAAAATTTATTACTATATTCATTCAACACGCCACATTAACAACCTCAAGAAATGGCCATCATAGATGATAACGGTCAAAATCATAAGGAGCATATAATGCATTTGACCTATAAAATAGGGAAAATTGCAATTAGGATGTAACTAGAAAGAAAAACGCTAAAACACGAAGTAAAACTGAGATGAGCGGTGGGACAATATTCCTCACCAACTTTTAAGTTTCCAAGCATAGCCATATTTAGCTCATCTTCTGATGGTTTTATCTATTTTGGACACCATGCCATTAACGTCACCATAGTTTGTCATCTCCACTAAAAGTATCTTATAAAAGCACAACGCAAGAAATTTAGAGTATATACTCTTGCCAAAACTAAAGTAAATGTAGTAGTAAAGTAGGAAGAGGTGGAGACAATAGTTGGAGACGAACAGTGGGCTTTGGTGGTAGTGAGATATGGTGGTGGGTGGGGTTTGGAGGTGGGGGCGCTATGGCATTGGCAGGGGTGTGCGTGCATGTGAGAGAGAGAGAGAGAGAAATAGGTGTGGTAGTGGGGTTTGGAGGCAAACAGTGGGTTGTCTATGAGTGTTTGTTCTGTGTGTAACAAATGGGATGAAGAACGAAGCAAAAGAGATGAAAAATTACTTGGGAATGATGGTGGCAATGCGGCGTTGGCAGGGGTGGTGATGTGGGGTGTGTGTGTGAGAGAGAGAGAGAGAGAGAGAAAGAGACATGTATATGAGAGTGCGAGTGAGACAGAAAGAGGAGAATACGTATATGAGAGAACTTGAGAGATAGAGATGTATGAGAGATGAGAGTCTAGAATTAGACATAATATAAAACTCTTAATCCAATTCTTGAGCAGAAAAATAAATTTAGAGAATAATTAAGATCGTTGGATAATTAATTTTAAAGCGATTTCAGCCGAAAAAAACTAAAAACAAATAATGCTAGGTTATATGGGATAGTGTGTGATGTCTAAGAGATAGGAGAGAGAGAGTGTATGAGATATATATATATATATATATATATATATAATATAAAGAGTATGTGCTTAAAAAAGATACGAGAGCGAGAGAGAGAGAGATATAGAGTGTGTATTTAAAATAGATATAAGATAGAGAGAGTTATATGAAATATGGGAGCGCCTGTGTTTAATAGAGACATGAGATGATAAAGAGCAATAGTTATATGAGAGATGAGAGAGTGTGCATCTAAAATGCCTAAGAGATAGGAGAGAGAGATAGAGACACAGNAGTTATATGAGATATGAGAGAGTGTGCATTTAAAATGCCTAAGAGATAGGAGAGAGAGATAAAGATACTGACAGAGATAGAAGAAAATAGAGTGTGAGAGAGAAAACGTCTATGAGAGAGATATAGAAATAGAGAGTTATATGAGAATAAGAGCGTCTGTGTTTAAAAAAGATATAAGACAGAGTTATATGAGAGATGAGAGAATGTGTTTAAAATGTCTAAGAGATAGGATTTATATATACTAGTCATAACCTGTGAAGGCACGATAAAATATAAAATTCGAACGTCTAAAAAATTGATTCCATTATATTAATTTTTTTCAAAATATATTAACTATAAATTAATCAAATATTAAATGATTAAATATATAATAGAAATGAGTGATGTGATATTTTTAAGAAAAAATATATAAATAATGAAATATATGATAGAAATAAGTGATGCGATTTGACATTTGAGTCTAACAAAAATATTATGGGTGAGGTAAGTGATTGGTGATAGTTTTGAGGGAAAAAATATGAGTGAAAAAATATGACTGAAATAAAATTCAAACACACACACACACTATGTGTGTGTTTAAAAGAGATATGAGATAGATAGAGAAAGAGAGTGTTATCTACGTATGAGAGTTGGGTGTATGAGATAGACAAAGATAGATATATATATATAAGAGTTTTAGAGTTGTAAAATGAATGAAAGTCTAATTAGGATTGTTGGATCAATAATCCTCAAACGATCTGAGCTGCAAAAAACCCAAAACAAATAAAGTTAGCTCTTTTATTATATAAATATATTGGTCATTGTTCGTACCTGAAAGTACTATACGATAAACAAAAAAATCTTAAACAATTGTCTAAATTCAAAATGAATGACCTAAAATTATTCACATCAATTTTTCTTTTAAAATGACTCACAATATATCGTCGATCATATCCTCCATATTAATGAAATTGTCATAAAAATATATAAAAACTCCCCAAAATAACATCATATATACAAATGCCTAAAAAGACAAATATTACATAACTCATTGAAATTTATAATTTTTAAGCAATAAATAGAATCTTGCTCATTTATAAGATTCACTAATTTATTACCTACACTACCACTCAATCCAATAACACAATATAATTATAACCTCAACTACTATATTTTCAATTCACCCTATTCTCATGTAATAAATACTTCAAGCAAAAAACAAAAAATACTAACATAACACAATTAAATTCATAATCTTTAAGTGATAAATAAAATCAACTAAATCTTACTCATTTATAAAACTAATGAATTTATTACCATTCAACTCCAAATAATACAATATAATTATAAATTTAATTTCTAAATGTCCAATCCTCCATATATAAATATACACAAAAACACACCCCACATACATTTCTTTTTTGGTTACTAACAAACCCTCTTAACCAATAATTTATTCTATTAGAAATACAATAATTCAAGTTTTTAAGTTAAAATAATAATAAATTAATATTTAATTAAAAAAAGGTAAAAATCACGGACATCCTCTCAATTTTGGCAATATTACACGGACACCTCCTGACATTCTATAAATAATTCTTCAATATTGCTAATGGAAATTAATAATTTCATCTCAAATTTTTTTATTATTTTTGCAATTGTTCTTTTCCAAATTTAGTACCCAAAAAATTAATATAATATAGTACTCCAAAAAATTGATTAAATGACTTTCAATATTAATTTGATAACAATAAAAATTAATTTGATATTAATTTGAAAAATTTGAATATAAATTGGACAAAATTTAATGTCAATGTTTGATTAAATTATATATTAATTAATAATTTAAGGTTCATTTCATGTTGAATATTATTTGATTTTTATAGTCAATGTGTTATTTTTTATTTAAATTAAGTGTTATTTATAAATTAAGAAGCAAGTAGCAAAATACATGTCATCAGATATATAAAAACTTTGAATTATTTTCTTGAAATAAATAATTAATAACAAAAAACAAGCACACACGAAACAAAAAAAAAAGATAATAGTGTGAGAGAGAGCAAGTATAAGATAAATAGAAAGAGAGAGTTATATAAGAGATGAGTCTTAGAGTTGTAAAAAGAATGAAAGTTCGATTATGACCAACGGATCAAAACGATCTGAATCGCGAAAAACTCGACACAAACAATCTAACTATTTTATTATATAGATATGAGTGTATCATTATTATAAAAAATAAATGGAATTATACGATCAAGTGTTATAAAAATTGGCAATACATCTATAGCACACGATGGAGCACACAAGTAGTAATAAAAGATTTTTTTTCCAACAAAACTTCGAATGGTACGAGATAATTTTTTTGAATAAGGAAAAGCTAAATTACAACCTAAAATAGGGGGACGTAAAGAGCCTTACCCTAAGTAACTAATACAATTCCGAAATTGAATTAAGAATCACAGCGAAAAAAAAAATGACATGCGTGCGTGCAATACATCATTATTTAAATCTAAAATTTAGAGAATTAATTATATCCCTATTAACGGAAGAAGATATAAAATCCGGAGAAGAAGACCACAAAGAATAAATGTCGGATTCAATTTCAAAATTAACAAGACGAATGGCAACCTGATTAGAAGATGGGTAGTCAAAAATCCTTCTGAAATTATTTGTAAATCACATTCCATCCAAAGTTTATTGGATTGTCAATAGGTTCCAGTATTAAATGAACCCCACTATCAATCTAATGTAATCAAATTATGTTCTTAAATTATGTTTCAATAATATTAGTGAATGTTTTATTGGCAAATATCAGAATGAGGTGATTGTGTTGGAAAGGAATACATATTAATTGAAATTCCTTATCTCTTGGACAAATTGGGTATTTTTTAACCTGCATTGCTTTCCACTTTGAGGATAACATTGAGCAGGGACAATGCAAAACCTTACACCAGGCATGGGAAAGTGTATAATGGCAGCCCCGGAAAACTGTTATTGCTTAGTATAAAGGGAGTGTTGGGGTATACTTTTTTTTCCCAAAAAAATAAAAAAAAAAAGGTAATGTTGGGTAGTTGAAGATTTCAATATTTGTTTTTTGATCCTGTGAATTAAATCGCAAAGTATTTCTTTTTGAAAAAAGTACTTTTCACTAACAGTCTTTAGAAATTTCCCACAAAATGCATCAAAATATAAAACCAAAAGATTGAGGTTACATGATCATATTTTCTAGTCTTCTTTCTCTTNAATTAAATCGCAAAGTATTTCTTTTTGAAAAAAGTACTTTTCACTAACAGTCTTTATAAATTTCCCACAAAATGCATCAAAATATAAAACCAAAAGATTGAAGTTACATGATCATATTTTCTAGTCTTCTTTCTCGTTTCAACTCTAAAAACACAATATCAAACACTGGTTACTGAGCCATTAGTATTATCATTCTGTGGTCATCCAGTTATTTTCG
Source organism: Ilex paraguariensis (assembly GCA_963454935.2). Lineage (NCBI taxonomy): Eukaryota > Viridiplantae > Streptophyta > Magnoliopsida > Aquifoliales > Aquifoliaceae > Ilex > Ilex paraguariensis. Next base: position 376,253 of record CAUOFW020007046.1, read on the forward strand.
CTTAATCAAAGTATTGCCTTACTCCGGCTAACAGTATAACATTGACCATCAGAAGAATGAAAGAGAACCTTGAATGGATCATCTATATAAACATCCTCTATACGGAGTCCAGTAATCTGATCCCACGTTCTCACGATAAACTTGAGGGGTACAGGAAATGGGAACCAAACAAAGGCCTCGGCTTTTGAGATCAAGCTTTACATCTCCTCGGTCTTTTCTATCCGATCCTCCCCATGGGTCCTGAACCGAGCACAAGATAATTATACTTTTCAAGAATATTTTTCAGCCAAGAAGTAAGACAAGTATATTTTCATTTGCTTACCTTGGTGACATTACTCTTCCTGTAAGGGTTGCTCAATAGCTGCAAAAAGTATGAATCAAATTCATTACTAGAAATCATATCTAAAGGATATTAGAGCCTTCTGAATAGGAGAATTACAACTATTTTTCTTGAGTTGGCCATTGGTTGCCGTTATTAATGTAACCCTATTTGGCTAGGTCCATTATTATGCAAAAAAAAAAAAATATAATTACATAATTCCCTATCAATTTTGTCCAACAACATTTCAACATGTCTTTTTGTTCTCCTCTTGATTCACTAAGTTGAATAAAGATGCTAGAGGATGCAAATCTTGCTTCCTTGTCCCTAAATACAGTCAGAGTATAATTTATCATGCATCCACACCAGCATAGCTAGGTTTAGCTGACGCCTTTGTGGCGCAATGCATAAAGATACTAAGTTCTCAAGGCGCAAGCTAGTTGTTCTTTTTTTTTTTTTTGGGTTGAGGGGAAGGGGAGTTAATTTGAAGTAATCTGGCAATACCAGCAATAAACTAATGTGAATGATGATTGGGTTTTTGCGTGCTACTGTAACAGCGTTAATGTAAAAAAAAGTTGTGAGGGTATTACCTGCACTTGTTCTTGCAGAAACTTTATATATCCAATTGCTTCCCCTAGCACCGATGCCGTGTCGGTCTGAGACATTAATCGGAGGAGTATTAAAAAGGAACTATTTTGCAAAATAATATCAATAATACATGCCTCAGTGTTAGTGTGGTGATGGTTGTAATAATAAGCTCAATCAAGTATAGAAATAGTGTGGAGAGGTTTTAAACTTTTGTACTAACCTTTCCAAAAGGTGAAACAATTTGCTGAAGGGATGTGATTTTTTCTGTGAGTTTGACCTTTGGAACCTGGAGCTATTATCCAAGGAAAAGAAGAAAAAATGAAAATCCCCACTACGAAAAAGCCTGCGGTTTTCTTTGTCGTATTACCCATATGATTATGAATATACCTTAGCAGATGAGGCTGTAGAACCCTCAAGCTTGGACTTCTTCAAGACTGTGTCTGAGTTCTCTTCAGACCTTTTCTTTTTTCCTTCACTTGTAACTCCCTGTCCCCTTCCACTGCTTCTTGTCAGTGTGGAGGATGTTGATATTGTAGGCTGAAACTTCTGCTACAAAGGAACCCATCAAATTCTATAGCAATGCTATAGGGATTTTATTTAAGGACCTAATGATGTGACTTTAATATAATAATTGAATTAGTTGTGAGTTTCAATGTTAAATGGAATCCACAATCAATTCAATGAATGTATTGAATTAGGTCCTTAGATTAGGTCTCCAAATTAGGTCCAAATAACATTTTTCTTGACTTAAAAAGTGAGAAGAAAAACAAAAATAACTGGGAGCAAACAAAATCAACACAAATATACACAGAAGTAGAAACTTAGAAAACGAAACAAATTGAAGATGATAAAACGAAGGAAAGCCAGAAAACTAAAATATACGTGATTCTGCACATTGTCTCTACTTCCACGGATGAAATGACCAATAACTATATCCATGAATTATTGATTGGTTTTTTTTTACACACACATACAGATCATCGTGTATACTTTACTGGAATATATTCACATGAATAAATCTTTTTGGATTCTATCACATCTGAGAGAGAGAGAGAGAGAGAGAGCTTACTGGACAAGAGGATTGGATCCCCTGCCTCTTAGAATCTGATATATTCATGGTTTTCAGGAGAGGTTTAGATGCATTAATGTCCACCAAGGGCTTGCTTAAACAACTATTGAAAGATACAGCATCTGAGAAATTTCTTGTATTGGTGCATGGCACATCTAATCCTCCAAAGTAGTATTTTCCATTCTCTCCTACTATGGAGTTGTTATTTCCCATTTGATATCTGATTCCATTGCTGTTAAATGACCTTCGACATAAAGCCCTGGTCGCGTCAATCTCCCGGTGATCATCCTCAACTTTCAAGTCATGCCCTTGCCGGAAAAATGATCTTATACTGTTGGCAGGTTGCTTTATAGAGCAAAAATTGGGCTGTGAATATTGATTTATATTAGAACTCAGAGAATTACTGCATGCTCGTGGGTCAAACTGTTGAGTGACTTGAGGGTCTGGTGGAGCTATAGACCAATTGCTGACCAAATTTGACAATCTGTTTAGCCTTTCGCTGTCAATTAAGGTGTCGTTATATCCATGAAAATGCTTTTCGAGGTTGTTATAAGAGGTTGAGCTAGTGAATTCCCAGCTGTTTTCTATTTTCTTCAAGTAGTCACAGGCTGGTTCAAACATACTGGAAGATATATTCTTGGAGGGTAATGAGTCCAGCAAGTTCTCTCCAACATCTTGACCGTTGGGTAATTCTCCACTGCTCCCAACACTTCTGCAGGGTATCACTCAGAAGTTTTTATGGGTCTTCTTTAAGGACAGAGATAAAAATCATATATAGAATAGAAGTCCGAAAACAGCATAAATTATAGAAATATATCCCAATTATAGCAGCATAAATTAGAAAATAATATATTCCAACTATGGTTGGCCAGTTATTGGATCACTATCACTGTTTTTCATTAGTTCTTGCAACATATGTTGGTTTTTGGTTGCAAACAGTAATAACAAATCTTGTCAAATCGGCGTTGCTAGATGTGCACCTAGCCACCTAGCCATTAGAGCAACTTTTTTCTATTTTTCTTTGAAGAAAAAAGATACTGTACCCACCCCCACAATACAATATGCATGTAGATGCACAATATATGTTGAAAAAAAAGGGGGAGGGAATATGTTGAATAATAAAAGTTATCTTCATATATATTTTTCATTTATATATATATATGGTGCAACAATCAAACTTACAAGAAAACTTGGCTCCACAGATGATTATCAGGAGCTGTTTCTCCAATCAATTCGTTTGTCGATGAACACTCAACAAGTCTACGAGAGGACTCAACGCTTAGGCCAGAGTGATTGGAAGCATTCGTAAAAGACGTAGACATGGACACATCTTCCTCACCAGGAGAGTTGGAATGAGGATTTGGTGTGTGCCATGGGTTCGTAGTAGTACTCCATGAAGAGCTTGTATGAAGATCTGGCCACCAATTAAGTGTAGAGGAAGATGCTGCAACAGAGCTTTCGGTGCATTCTTCAGCCATTTCTCTAATGGTGGAAATCCTTATGGGACTCCCTTTCTTTTTTGCTGTTGGTGGGGGATTTAGAATTTAAGGACGATACATCCTTTGGAGTGACGTCCGTTTGCAGGTTCTATCAATTGTAGGGCAGACAATAAAATATGCAAACTGAGTTTTTCCACTAAGGTTCATGGGCAATTATTTTACTTGTGGCTGGGCCAGCAAGAGTTTGGTTTAGGGTTGCTAATGTTGTTGGATGCTGTGCACCTCTCTCTCTCTCTCTCTCTCTCCCTCTCAATATATATATATAAACGAAAATATATTCTTTACAGGCAGCCTGTAAACAAGTAAACAATTTATTTACAAACAATCAATCAAAATTGAAGAATTATACATACTTATTAAAAATCGTAAATATTGATTTTATGTGTTTATGAAGTTCCTCAATTTTGATTGATTGTCTGTAAACAATTGTTTATTGGCTTATCCATAAAGAATTTAATCTCTATATAGACGCACACAACCCCATATACATACATAAATGTATGTATATAATATACACCAATTGGTATGGATAAGCAACATTGCACTTTCCTTGGCAAGCAAGGAGATTTGATCATCGCATTTTTTTTCCTTCTGATTAAGGCAAGATGAGAAAAGAAAAAGTAACCGAATGCAATCTTCACAATCACAAGATAATCCATAGTCTAAAAGGCTAATCGAAAACAACATCTCAAAATGGTGAACTTATATATATCTTAGATTACATGGTTCCTTCTGTTAGAGTATTTTTAATAAAAATAAATAAATTGAAAGTTCTTTTTTAGATCTTTTTAGTAAAAATGAAAATATCTTTTAAGATATGAAAAAATTACATTGTTTAACAAGATCCACATTGGAAAAATACCAATAGTTACAAGAGCTTTTATTGAACTTTTGTGTATCTTAGCTAGTGAGCAAAGTAAGACCTTTGACACTGTTTGCGCGCAAGGGAATGTGAAAGCGGAGGAGATATAGTTCTTTCAAATTCTAACATTATATTCATTCATTTCACACAAATGAATTATGACGTAAAACAGCTAATCTAAACAAACCGGAGCAACATTTCTTAGTATTCTACTATCCTGCATGAACGCTCTTTGCTGGAGGCTTCCTCTGGCCGTTAAACCAAAAAAAAGAAAGTATGTTGTCCATTGTTGTAGTCTTGAATTAAGGTTCAGAAGGGTAAATTCTTCATACAAGGTTGGTTATTCTTTAAGGAAAACTAAAATAAATTTGAGGGGCCAACTCCAAAAAATTGTGGGGAGAATTGTTGTTGTGATCTCTATTCTCGAAAACAAAAATGAAAGTAAAGGAAGAGACGGAAAAAAACTGCTAATGTTGCATTGTTGAATTTTGATATTTTGTCCCCAGAAAGGAAGTGCAGTTTGTGATCATTACTCTTTCACTAATAAATGGCTCGTCCTTGGAACTAAATTCTGTAAATCTATAGCGCACTTGAGAGAAGTAGTAGTTAGTTTTATCCTTATGTTCGAGCTATTGATTTCCAGACTCAAGCAAATGTGAAGATAATTTTGTTTGATGATTTAATGTTTCAAGTCCAGGAGCTGCTTAGCTCTCACCCACTTGACCCTCAAGTCTGCAGAGTTCTCATTAGAAACAGCAAAATAAGTGCTGCACTACCACGCTTGGTTTTTGCTCTTTATGCTCATCTCAACTTTGATAATTTTGTTTGGTTTTTGTTAATTGACTTTGCTTCTAGAGAGCATCTCCAAGGCTAAGGAATAGTTTTGTCATTCATGCACCGACAGAAAGCTTAGTGAGTGGCCACCAAGAAAAGCATTCAAGAAGTTGCACTATTTTTTCATTCAACCTTTTGCTGATCATGCTGTTGATGATTTGGAAGCAAGTACATGCTTCATAAATCATTCGTTTTGGCGGTTTGCAAATTTATGGAGAAGGTGTTCAAGCTCATTGGAACTTGAAGTTTTTGTTGATTCATTGGAAATGAATGTCAAACTAGGATTTAACTGCAATAGTAAAATTTCAGTACCATACCAAAATTTATCACATTTATAGTAATTTTTACCAATATTATAATATCTAAAAAAATAATAAAAATAATTATCACAACAGTGATAAAAACATCAACAAATATTGTAAAAACACTCACAAATATGATAAATCATCTACAAAAATAATAAATTTTTTATACTTCAAAAAGTGGTAAAAGTATTTACTACAAATGTGATAAAAATACTTACAACAGTGATAAAAATACACATAACTGTGGTAAATTGTTTTGTTGTAAAATAACTCACAAAAATTATAAAAACACCCTTTGAAGTAATAAATTTTGGACGTATGAATACCAAAATTTTTTTGGCAATCCTGTAGTAAAAAATAATGGGTTTGGGCAATCTCTGACGTGATTAGATTTCTTATATATCTATATAATAAGATACATTGGAAGTTGAATTTTTATCCCCTATATATTTTGCTCCCCAAAATTATCACATCACCAAATTCTTTCATATGTTTAATTTATGGTTTAATACAATTTTTATTTCAAACTTTTTTCATATACGATAATATAAACATGTTGACAAAATTTTATCGGGTTATACATTTTGAGAAAATTTTGACTCTATTTGTAAGAAAATAATATGTAGAAATTAATTTTAAATTTTTTCATCAAAGAAATGAAAAAATAAAAAATTACTAATTGATATAAGGGGATCAATTTTTTGAACCCTCGAATCTTATATTTTATTATGTTTTCAAGCATGAGTTAATAAATGGAATTATACAATCAACTGTTAAAACGAAGGGCAATACAACTATATCACACGATAAAGTATGCAAGTAGTAAATAAAACGGGAAATTAAATAAAATTAAATCATAAAATAAAAATAAAATATTTTCCTAATTAAATTAAAAAATACAACAAAATCTCCTTAAATTTTCTAATTAAATGACATTAACACCGTTCAATAAAATATCAAAATTCTCGCCACTTATATTGCATCAGATACCCAAAAAAAATGGTGTCTTAATCTTATAATTCTAAACGGTCAAACGAACGGAAGGTTCTTAAAATGCAATGGTTGAAGGGATCCATCCATCGGGTTTAATAGTCAAAGGTGTTTAAATGAGACCATCTAATAGGTGAGGGTGGCTGGTTGTAATTAATCCTTCACAATATCGAGATGCATCCATACAAGAAAAACTCATAAATACGAAATTGTCAAAAAGTACTGTGAAATTCGAAAAATGATAAAGACCTAACTAGTTGCTTATTATGTCAAGTAACACTGTTATGGTTATTAAATCATTTATCAAATTTTGTATTCCAAATTAATGTGAGTGGTTAGATCAATAGAGTCCACTAATTTCACCAAATATTCAATACATAGAATTTTAACACATTATTTAGGATACAATATTTGGTAAACAAATTTAAATAGCACAATTTTATCCTATGTTAAAACTGACTAGGAATTCTTTCCGAGTCTGCCTCCCACCAACGCGAGAGTCTACTCGTAGTTTAGATTAGGGCGAATCTCACTTTGCACCTCGAAAGATGTTTTAATTCTTAATTTATACCCTTAAATATTAAAATTCTCAATTTGTACATCCAATGTTATGAATTAGTAGTAATGTGGACTTGACTCAGACTACTGTTCAGTTTTTCATCATAAATTGAAACATGTAAGGTGCACGTGCTTTAGGCATAAGAATGATGTATGTCAATCGCTGCNTCCAATGTTATGAATTAGTAGTAATGTGGACTTGACTCAGACTACTGTTCAGTTTTTCATCATAAATTGAAACATGTAAGGTGCACGTGCTTTAGGCATAAGAATGATGTATGTCGATCGCTGCAAACCTTCATTTGTGATCAATTGACACCGTTTGGTATATTGAAAATAAGGTCTGCTCAATTAGATATATGCAAATCAAATCACGTGCAACTCACATAAGATGTCAACAGTTTGTGAATTGACACAAACTCATGCCCAAAATACTTGAAATTCAAGTGTTTCAATTTATGACGAAATATTGAATAGCAGTCTAGATGAGGTCTACATTACTACCAATTTATAACATTAAGGATATAAATCAAAGCTAATAAAGTGTGTTGATATGAAAATCTATTACCCATTCTACGAACAATTGACAGTTGGAACTAAAATTTTGCGTCACATTCTTGATATCGACTACGATGATCAAGGAATAATCCATGAAGATTTACGCAAGTTGTTAAATTGGTAATCAATCTCTCACCTTCACGAAAATCCTTATGAACAATGTTATTTGAAATTAATTTAGATATTTAATTTAAAGACCTAATTTATTAATATCATTAGATTAATTATAAATTTCTAGGTCAAATGTGACCAAATTTTCATCTAATAGTTATGAACTAGATCTCCAAATTAGATACAGTAATATTTTCTTGCTAGAAAACCACTGTGTCTATCGATGGTACAAAATTTCATACCACTGGATCAACAACTATTAAATTATCTGTTATTTTAAACAATGGTCTATTACACCTTATATCATTATGTTTTGGATGTAAATTATTCATTTCTCATTAAATTTCAGTATAAAATGAAATGATGTCATATAAATTGGAGCAAAGTAATACACCTTTCTATTTAGTTTGTGATGGACTTCTCCAATTGGGGCAGTGTAAAATCGATAGACATTCTTGGATGTCCAATGGGGAACAAAGGACATAAATGGTACACCGTGCGACGATGTTATACTTGAGAGGGTCAAAAATAATTTACAGACTTTCGTGATAGTATTAGTGCACTTCAAGAAAAAAAAAAAAACTATATTAAATCCTAGTGATTTTGAGCTGAACAGATGACACCATTTTCCCGCTATGAAATACTCCCTAATGTTAATGTCATTATAATAATGAGTAATGCTACATGAACTTAAAAAATAGACTTAAAAACTAGACTTGATAATCTCAACCATTGATTTTATTGTGAGTCCCAGCATTTATTGGGACCCCCTACTTATTTAATAGTCGAGATTATCAAGACTAATTTTTAAATCCATCTAGTATTATTCTTATAATAATTCATGTCAAGAGACCAAAAATAAGAATAATTATTGTCACAATCATGGAGTTGGGCAACTAAAGGCTCATCTTGAGAAATAGCTCAATTTAAATTCTTCATTGAAGTACACGTTACTTCTCAGCAGACTCAGCACACTATATACTCATGGTCCCCAGTACCCAAATGGTCCACATAACTTTGAAAAAGGTCACAACTCACAAGCCATCACCCCTTCTAATTGGTATATTTTTCATTGTTTTGCTTAGTCTCTTTATAAATCTGGTTTACTTTTGAAAAAGCTACTAGTATTTGGCCGTCGGTACAATTTAGAGTGAAGGATGATCTAGTTGGTGGGTGATATTATAATTTGAAACTTAACATCACTCTACATCTAGTCCCACTAGGGGTTTTTCTTTATTCCTCTTCCAACTTTAAAGGCAGTAGTCTGTGTAAGAAGTGTCCTTTGGGTTCTATGTTTGTACACTCCTGCAAGCAGCTGTTCTACACCATAATCCTTTCTAATTTTAATCNTGATGTATAAATATTTTAGTTTTATCAATTATAAAAGGGTTGTGCAATGAGTATCCAAGTTCTTTTTCTCCTTTGATTACTAGTGTCATGAAGCCACCATACTTCCACAACATGTAAACCAACTATACCCTAAAACAATCATGCGCAAATTAAAGCATTTTCTCGTGGAAAACATATTCATGCTTTTTGACTACAGCCTATATCCTATTGCCTCTGTTGATAAGAATGGCGGTCACAATATATTGCCACTGTTCACCTTACTGTGCAGCTGGAATTTCCTTTGGCAGCTGCAGCTGGATTTTATGGAGTTTCAATTTTAGGAGCCTGAAACTCCAGTGTTCACGTCACTGTTCACATAACTGTGCAGCTGGGATCTTTTGGGAATTGTTCCTCTTTCAGCTAGACTTCTTTGGTTGGACTCCTTTTTCAGTTGAATTACTTGATTATGTAAAGAGGCAATGTTTATGTCCTTCTCTCTATTTTCGTGATCAATAAAAATTTGCCCTAAATGGGCTTAATTAAAAAAAAAACAATATATTGGAACTCAAGAAAAACCATAGGCAACAACAAAAGGTCCAAAAAAATATTAGTATAAAATTAGGTCCACGCACTGTTACACAATTCAAATATATGAACTTTATTAAGCTAAATTCAAAGATAGGGCATATATTATTTGTAGATTGTAGCCGCCCAACCATACAATTTTGTTAACATTGGAGGGATAAGTTCTTTTAAAAATAATATGACAAAATTGTACTCAGGCGACCCTACCCGAAATAAATGTGGACATACATAAATAAAAAAGTTGGTTATGGCATTTACCTGATAGAGTTCTTGTGTAAGAGTTTGAAAGAGATATTTGATAGGTAACCTCAAGGTAAAGAAGAGGTTTATTTCTAAACTTGAATCCGTTATACATTGTTTCAACGAATAAATGCTTGTTATCCCTCTAACTCCGTCCATTTCTTTCACAACAAAATTATGCAAACTCTAATTTGGTATACATTTTCAGGCATCTTATCCTCAAAACGTTTTCCAAACAACTATTTAAAAAAGGTATATAGAAGTTAGGTGAATTAGACATTCATTAATTCCTAAAACCCAATAAGATAAGTAGCACCATTAGGGTAGTGGCAGCCATTGTCGTCTCTTAGACATGCTTTTACTTTCTTAGGGAAAGCTCCTCCACTAGCAATTGTTGCTCAACACGTGTTGAATGGAATGCACGAGTGTTTTACTTTATTCAAGTGAGGTTGGATTAGACAAACTTTTGCAATGGCACAAGACCTTTTTGATGGATAAAAATGCTTCCTATAGGGAAAATTTATGTTAAAGAAGGACTAGAATATTTAAGTTTTTCCAAGTGGTGTTTGCTTGTTTGCATACAACCAGCAACCTCATATGAAGATAAAATATATATTTTGACCTTTTTTTTTGGTTAAAGGTTAATTANGCATACAACCAGCAACCTCATATGAAGATAAAATATATATTTTGACCTTTTTTTTTTTGGTTAAAGGTTAATCACAAACGGCTTTCTAATTCATTTCACTTGGTGTAGATTTCCTCACACTTTTGTCCTAGTCCAACTCCACTAAAAGTTGTGGCCCCCTTGATGGACACTCTCAAAATGTCAACCAACGCTTCCAATACTTGTTTTTACACCATTTCCAAAGCTTACCCATAGAAATTGGAAGGCATAAAGTTGTACGTCCTAAGCTTTTTTGAGTTTTGTATTACCGTCATAATTCCAAATGGTATATCGTTGAAACGATTTTCTATTATTAGAAAATATTGTTTCTGCAATGATATATCAATTGATAATTCCGCCATTGTTAACAACTATGACACAACTTAAACAAAATCACTCTATATATATATATATATATATATATAGACATACGTAATAAAGCATCAGTTCAAGACCCGACGAATAAGTATTAAGTGGAGAGACTCAGAAGATTCGTATACTAGTTTTGCATGCATTATTAGTATATATACTGATGTAGGATAAGGCCGTCTAATACTAATGTTCTAGCTTGATATATATTCTCTACGGATTTTCATCCCCCAGCTAATCGCCAATGTGAAGTGCTGGACCGTTCTAATCTGCTGAAAATCCTACCTTGAATTAAATTTGGTGAAATAAAAAGAAAGTGATATAATCAACAAGTGTAGAACAAAAATAAATAAATAAATGATTTAACTGGTATGATTCAATAGTGTGGACAACATTACTGTTCATATCATATGGAAATAGATTGTAGGTTTTATCGTTTTTGACAAGTCCTCGTTAAAAGGTAGGTCTACCTTAGCTTATGACTTCAGTCCAATCCAAAATTCAAGAACTAGGGAAAGTCAACACACGTGGTAGAGTAATTATTGAGATAGACATTACTCCAAGATAATGTATATCCTCAATTGTAGTTATCATTCCCGATAAATTAGTAACTTGACCTTCACGTCACCGCCACAACTAGGACTCTGCGCCTATAAATTGTAAATCTCTTGCACAAAGGACACCTCTTTCTCTTTCTCTCTCCCCCTAGTATCTTGTATTCTCTCATTAATAGAGTTCTCTGGTCATCGTTGCCGTCTTCAATGGTTAGGTCATTCAGACCCAACCAACTAATTTTTATTTCTTATTATTAATTGTTTCATTAGTTGTTTTACACCACACACTCGACTTATTTGATTGTGTATAATTAATTTTGTGAATCATGGGTTTTTATTTTGTTATTATTCGAAGATAGAAACAAACTGTTCTACCAACTTGAAATTGGGTTTGGATGTGATTTGTGCAACGTTTTGTTGTAAAATTGTGAGCCACAGATAGAGGTCAAAAAAGTTTCGACCATACCATGAAGGCATGTCAGAACAAATGGTTTTAGTTGAAAGGCAAATGAATTAGGCCTTGACAAAAGAAATGTCCTCATGAAAAGATAGGCAATATGATAGGAATACACAACCATTAATTGGAGTATCTATTGTTGATTCTTAAGGTATCCAATTGTATTGTGCCCCTCGTTAGAAACTTCTAAAGTCCATTTTGGATAAGAAAAACTGTTTTGTGTGACAAATTATTTTGTTTAGTGAATTTAGAAGATCCTAAAAGACTTTGATATATATTGCTTTGTCTTGCACTGAAGTAATTATTACAAGTGGATCATTTGCTCATGCACGGTGAGTGATTTTCCATTAAATGAAATTGAGTAAAAGTATAATGAAGAGAATCTATATCTAAAAAAATTGATTGCAAAAAAAAAATAGTTGTAAAAAGCGTTTGGGACGGTTTCGTAACGGTTTAGAGAACCACATCCACAAACCCGTTAGAAATTTAGGATGATTTTTTGAACCAAAATTACCGATTTTCTAGTGAAATTTTAAATTTCACAATTATATACTTGCCTTAAAGTGATATGATAACTTCTCGTACTGAGAAATTGAATGTTGAATCTATAATATAAAATACAATAGGTTTCAATAATCCAACTGACGGTTTCAAATAGACTCATTTATCAGTCACCAATATTATTATCAAAATCATTCACATTAAATTTCTCCCTCTCCCTCTCCCTCAAATCCATCACTTCTCACTTACCTCACGACTTTATTAAGTTTATGTTAGACCGTATCTTGAGACACGAATTATCTCTAATAAGAAATAAAACTAATCTAAGATTATCATGATCCAAAAAGCACATATGATCCTACTCAGTATGCTATCACTTCCAACTTAGAAGAAAGACAAAAAGAAAAAGAAAAATGTGTCATTTGGCATGAACAAAGTAAAATTATTCATGCAACATTTTCTTCTATTATTGTTCTGGGTAGGAATATGTCATATACTTGATGAAGATTTTGTTTTTTTGACTAAATGCATTTTTAGTTTCTAACACATGCAGCCTGTTTGACTTTGCTTCTCATTCTTTTAATTGTGTCGGTTGAATTTAGTAATGTTACGCTGACCAAATTTTGAGATTAAATTAAAAGTCCAAATGACATGGCAGCATATTATTTGGTGCCATGTCATTGAGCCTCAATAAAAACTACAAATAATATGCTGCTATGTCATTTGAGTCCTTAATTTGATCCCAAAATTTGGTTAGTGTAACATTACTAAGCTTTTATTTTTGTAATCGAACTTTCCAATCAACAATGGACATTTAATTGAGCGTACATTGAGGTGCATTTAAACTGAGGCACACGTGACATTCTCTAAGATGTGTGTGGCATGCTCGTTATTTTCTATTTACAATTTAAAGAATAATTTAAACAAATTGAAAACTTTAGAAATTAAAGTTGCACAGTTGGAAGATGAGACTAGAGTAAAACAGAGACTATATTATAGCCACCATTAGTTCATTTTCCTCTTTCTATTGGTGGGGGGTGGGTGGGGGGTTGGGGAATCGAACACTATACTATTACTATTCCCAATCAATAATAAATTATCAATAGACCCGGTGAACTCTAATTATCCCGCCAATCACCACATTCAAAAACTAACGTATTAATCTAAACGGAATTTAATAAGATTATATGATGATTTGTAATTGGTTAATAATAATACAAGGGAATGAGACGGGATACAAGCTTAATTACATGTGTTGTGCCCTTTCTATGTCGCCCAAATGGGCTAATAACATGAAAAAAATATAAAATATGGTACGTTTTAATAAATTTATTTGACGGTTTCAAATAAACTCATTCAACCAATGTCAACCAACATTTCTTTTCAAAACTATTCGCATTGAATTTTTTTTCCTCCAAAATCAAATTTTAATCACTTATGTTACACTGTATCTTCAGATACAAATTACCCCTAATGTAAACCACAATAGGATCTAACCAAAAATTGCTTCTCTTTAGGCCCAGAAAGTCTACAATTTTGAACCCAATAATTGAAGTATGGGCTCTTTGCAATTAAAACTCTAGGCCTTCAATGAGGTAAAATCGTGTCCCTTAAGACCACAAAATTTCATAGTTCTAAGCTCATTAACTTCAAACTTTAACGCCAAGAAGCCGTTTAAAGTCCAGAAACTCTGGTACTTCCAACTATTTCTACCCTTAAAAACACATATAATTAGTCATGTTAATGGATTAAATTTTAATCCAAATCTAATTAATTAGATATGAATTGATATCTTGTTTGATAATCTAAACTCGAATTCGAATCAACACTCTTATAATTCACCAATGTAGATTTAGATATACCTATATCCGATCCAATTATAATCCAATTTAAAGTATATATTTTTGTGTAAATAGTAAAAAAAATTAATTGATTGTTTGAAAAAATATAGTTGAAATTTAGATATAATTTGTTAAATTTTAGTTAGAATAAGTTATTTAGATTTGATTTCGAATTATTAATAGATTCAGATATGAATCATGAAACTAAATTTCATCGGATAATTAAATTAAATTCATCGAATTTTTAAATTTAAATTTGAATCGATCCAAATCTGATTCATTGACGAGCCAGAAGAATATATTCAGCATCGCAAGACCTAAAAAAAATCCTTTGCTTTTTCACTGTGTCCACCTGTGAGTTGTCACCAGTAAAGTACAACAGTTTTGTACCAATAAGGTCCATTACTTTAGAATCCACAAAAACTCTCTTATGGTCCATTTTTATTATTGACAGGTTTAGTTTCATCCATATAGTTATAGTTAAATATTTGAATATTTAAGGTTAAAATTTTCATTATATTTATGTCAATTAATAAAACTGGTAAATTTGGAAAGCAATTGAAATAAGCTGAACCAGTGCTAAAACTAGATTTCATTACTTCCATTAAGGATTGTTGAAAATCAAAACATGTAGTATCTCTTAATGTTAAAATAAAAGTTGTATTGATGCCTAAAGGGGTTAAAGGTTTCAAATGTAACTTGCACCAAACCACTGTGAATTCATAATTGAAATTTCATTTCAGATGTGGTAGGATCAAATTCTGTAGTATCTAAAGACTCATTGTCCTGTATATTATGATGGTAAACATCATAAGAAATATTTTGTTTAGAAAGTTTAACACCTTCTATAATTAGAGGTTATTTTCCTTTAGGCCTATTGATTGATTTATAGGAAGAAAAGACAAAATATTGTATTCCTTATAAGGGTGAAGAGAAGAGGTACATGACCTTGGTTGATCAAGACTCCAAACTGAAGAACATCTTGATAATTCTTCAACGTTTAATCTGAAAATTTGATCCGAAGCAAATTGAATTTTTATATCCTCTTCTAGGGGTTTTGAGAAATTTGATTTATTTCCTTATTAATTATAGGTTGAGGTGGAGCTACATAATATAAATTTCATGATTCTGAAAAAGTAATATTTTTTTCATTAAATAGCTCTATTTTGAGTAATTTTGTTTTCTAAATAATTTGTCTCTTTTAGAGTAGAAGTACCTTGTTTATTGCAGTACTTGGAATTTGGAGTTAAAGTATCCATTACTTTGTAATGGATTCTATACGTTATATTGATGGGTTCAGTACCATCCATATAGTTATAGCCAAATGTTTGAATATTTAAAGTTAAAACTTCTATTATATTTCTATCAGTTAATGAAATAAATGTTGCACCAATAAAGTCCTATTATCCAAAAGCTACACCATAAGATTTCATATGAAGATAAAGTCAATCGGAATATAATGGAAAAGTTATTTAGGAATGGAATATTGATGTCTTTTCTGAATATCAAATTTATCAAGTTTTACACAGAATTTTAATGTATGCAACTGTGTGTATAACTAATAATAACAATGATTATCAAATTAAAAATTTTATTGATATTATTCCAACAAAATAAAATTTTAAATTCAATAAAAATAATTACTACTCTGATTGACAATGTTCAAGTCAAGACATAGTATATTTCTAATGCAATTTATACATTGGTTGAATCAATAATTATACATTTTGTAGGGAGTAACATTCAAAATACCGACGGAGGTAAAGAATTCCTTATAAATTGTGTCCTACACTTACTCATTTTAAGATGTTTTTATAACCAAATTTATTATTAGAACTAATACTAATAGTGACTTTTGAAAAAAAAATAAAATATATATATATATATATATATTTGGTCTTCCTACTACTTGTTTTTATTTCTAATTTTCCTACTTTGTTTGTAGAAAAAGTAAGAATTAGACTTAGAAATAAACATGGAGGAATGATAAGTCATTGTAACAAGTACACCTATGGTGAACTTATAATTGAATGTGTAAGCCCTCATGTATTTCATTTAAGCTATGACGAACTATTATGTATTTTGTTGACGTATGATGAATCAATGAAGGAATAGACTCTGTAAATAGTGAGTGTAGGAATAGTTGAGATATGTTGAGAAGATTACAGTTTCTGGGTGATCATTTTAGGAGAGATAGGTTTAGTTAATTTTTAAACTTATTTAGATGAAACTAAGATTATCAATGGATCTAGTTCGTTGCAAAACATTGGGATAGGTGGATATGTGGTGTATTAGAAGTTTAGAAGTGTTCTAAAGCATAGACACATTTTTTAGAGAACTCAGATAGATAGGAATTTGACACTACCTTAATATTTAGTGCATAAATTTTTACCTTGATATCTAATTGAGCTAATTCTTACGGCATTAGAAACAAGACTTCAAGGGATACGAAAGTGTATTTTATGGGATTTTTGTAAATCAACTTCTAACTAGGTCAAAACAGGCTTGGAAAAGAGAGATGTGTTACAGCATCTTGGAGTCTGTTCGAACGCACTTTTTTCGTTTGAACGCAATTTAGGCCTGATGGATTTTTAGAAGACAAAACAAGAGATATTGTGAGAAAATTACGTTCAAACACATACCCGCATTTTATAGCGATCAGTTTTGCGCTGCTTGAACAGTTTTTGACGTTATAAATACCCTAAGGGCGTGTTATAGGCTTGTTTTAGCAGCCTCCAACCCTAGAAAACTTTGAAGAAAAGAAAAAGAGGATGAACGGCCTAAATCGTGAAGGATTAATGCAAGAAAATCACACCAAACACACATAGGATCACATTATCTACGGATCAAGATAAGGGTTCTTTCTCAAAATCATTCATTAAGGAATTAGGGTTTATAATGTATCTTTTGATTCACATTCATGATTATATGTTAGATAAACAAGATTTTGGGTTTTCATTCAATTTTATGTATCGTTTAACTTGAATAAACACATGATTTACATCCAAGATTTCATGTTTTAACTAAAAACCCTAGATTTTGATTATGGACGATTTGAATACATTTTTTACAATCTCTTGCATGTTTTGATGGGTTTGTTCTTCAACTTGAGAATTGTGAATTGTGAATTGTGAATTATGAATTCTGAATTGTGAATTGTGAAAAATATGAATTTTGTGAAAGGATGGAATTGTTTGTTATATGATGAGTGTGATGAATGTGGATTACAATCGAATTTATATCATAGAGTATTAGAGGTTTTTCTATCTTTAGGGGTTTGATGGTGTCTTATCACTCATATGGGGTTGATTCCTTGAGATATGTCAAATCATTGTATGTTCACATAAGTTCGAAGCTAAAGGTTAGTATATTATTCATAGGAATGATTTGTCAATTGTGATATGTCAGTATACACTCTTCCTAAAATGTTGTGACCCTATGGGGATTGATTGGATGGTTTTGTTTGTTGTGGGTGGACTAAATATGTCCAGTGTGTATATTCATACTATATCAATTAGTTTAAAAAATACCCCTTCTAAATTTCAAAATATCATGAATGAAATATTCATTCTATATATTGTATTTTCTATCGTGTATATTGACGATATTTTAATTTTTTCAAAATCCATTGATCGTCATTTAAACATTTGAATATTTTTATTCAAGTTATAAAGAGAAATGGATTAGTAGTTTCTGCTATAAAATGAAACTTTTTTAAAAAAAAATATTCGTTTTCTTGAACATAATATTCGTCAAGGGAAAATTATCCCTACTGATAGAAGTATTGAATTTGCTTATAAATTTCCTAATGAAATTAAAGATATGAAGCAACTTCAACTTTTTTTGGGTAGTTTAAATTATTTATTAGTTTTTTACAAAAATCTTTTCCAAGATAAATCTATTTTATATTAAAGATTGAGGAAATCTTCTCTCTAATGAACTTTTGAGCATACTCAAGTTGTGCATAAGATTATGCTTAAAGCTAAACAATTACATTGTTTGTCTTTGGCAAACCCAAATTGGAAAAAAAAAATGAAACTGATGTCTCTAATAAAGGATATGGAGAAATTCTTAAGTAAAGAAATCATCATTCAAATCATGAAGAATTCAAACAATTTCATTTTGGCGTTTGGAAAAATGCTTAGCAAACTTATTCTATAATTTAGAAATAAAAATTTTTCTATTGTCAAATGTATCAAAAAATTCCAAGAGGATTTATTAAATCAAAAAATTTGTTACGAATTTGATTGGAGTGCTGCCAAAGAAATTTTAGAAAAAGATGTTAAGAATTTAACATCAAAATAATTATTTGTTTGTTAGCTGGCAAACTTATCTATTTATGAGTTCAAAAATAGTGGAAAACCACTCACGGTGTGTTTGTTTGGAAGGATAAAGGCGGATAGGACATGTTGGATTGGATAAAAATAGTTGGGGGCCCACAAATCCAAGCTTTGGGTTCTCCATATGAGATTGGATATTCGTTGGGCTAAATTAATCAGACCGTAGGTATTCAGGCCTGTTATCCCATCTGATCCGGATACACAAAACCCAGCTGGACTTTGGGATTTGTAAGCCCACCGGCTGGATAAGGTACAAAATTGCGTAATTGCCCATTAAACAGTAAATAAGGTAGGGTTTTTACCCCCTTTCTCTTCCTTTCACCTACATGTTGGTCCCTTCACTTTGACAATGGCGCCCCCTATCCCCTTTAGTTGATGGTATTCATCTACCTCTCTCTCTCCTCTCTTCTATCTCCCTCCTCTTGCTATCTCTATACCACCTCTGTATTTTTTTACGCATTATTTACAAATTTTAAGGCGGTATTTTGGCGTGAAGCAGGAGATGCATCCAACAATAAAAAATGAAAGGGGTTGGCATTTTCTTTTCGTTTGAACTGGGGACAAGGGCCATTTGTGATGACATTCTTGAGCAATTTCATGGGTCGTTGTTGTTCAATGCTCTATTTTTTGTTCAGTGCTCTATTTGCATTGCTCTGTTTTTGTTTGGTGTTGTGTTTTTGTTCAGTGTTGTCTTCATTGTTTCTACTATCTGTAATTTTTTTGGTCCAATTTTTTAAACCAAAGCAACTCTGTTATGCTCTGTCTTCATTGTTTCTGTCATGCATCGTTTTTTTTTTAAAACAATGCACCAAATCAATAGAAAAATCACGAAATGCAAGAGGTTAATAGGGTTTTTAGGGGCCAAAATTTTGAAATTTGGTCACATATTTAAGGTGAATGCTGCTATGATACGGTTGATAATTTGGTGAATGCTTATTAATTTGATAATGTGATAAGGTAAGTGTTGAGACATGCATATGATGATGATTAAAGTCTAACATATACAAAAGGAAGCTACACTAACACAACCCAATGCTAGTTATGAGAGTCATTTTTCCTACAGCAGTTGTTGTTGTTGATGTTTAAGGCTTCTCTCTCCATGTTAAGATGTGTCTATGCTTGAGAGCACACCATCCTTATTTTTCTAGGTGTTCTGAGTTATGTAATTCTAATGACAATGGCAAACATTACACACATGAAAATGGTTTGAGTTACAGGGAGTTTCTAAGTGATTGTTGTTCCTTTCTTTACCTTGTGGCATTGCTTAACTACTGCATTAAAGGGGTAGTACTGTTTGTGAACGATTGGGTGCCCATTTTTGTTGCAGTAAATACATTTCTAAAAAAAATTCCTTTTTTTTAATATTGTTACCTACCAGTAAATAGATGTCTAATACAATTTGAAACAATAAAATTTAGTTGTTGACATGTTCCATTGCAAAGTTTGCTACAATTTGTGTTACGCATTGAATATAAAATAATGATTTATTTGTTGGCCTTTAACTAGAAGAAGCAAAAACAAAGGGTCAAACGCCTAAAATAAACCAATGCACATACGCCTTTCACAATAAATATCCAAAAACCTCTCTCATCGCTCACACAAAACAGTCAACAAACCAAGTACTTTACCTCCTTCTTCCAAAACTTAAAACATACATATAACACTTTTATTTACTTTAGGGTTATGTGTTACTGTTAGTATTTCAAGGATCTAATCACAAATATTTGTTTCCTTATTTAGGTATTTGTAATCGCCAAATCGACGTCCACTCTATCATTGAGGTACTTTCCTATATTCCCAGTTCTTTGACCGTGTTGTCAATAGGCCAATTTGCATAATTTTTTCGTCATATAATGTATTTTTTTGTTAGAAGGTATTTGATTTATGTTATGGAGCAATGTGATATTGTTTACCATACCCCCTATTTAGCATGAGATAGTAAATTGCATTGATATGGTATGTAATGTTAACATCTCATTTTGATTTATACAATGTGGTATGCATGGGTACTTGAATTACAACATTTTTGTTGAGACTGGATGGGTGATAACTATTTTGTATTGTATTATTTTTTTTGTATGAATTAGGTATACATGACAGCCCTAGCGATGAACTATGTATTTTACTTACCATTTTGAATAGGAATATTCGAGAGATGGTAATTTTTTTTAATCTTATGGTGTCAATACTGGTGATGATTTAGGAAATAAAAAACAATTCAACGAAAGTTGAGGTCCCATGACCTTTACATAGGAGTCAGTTACAAAATGAACACTTACACCGTCTCATAGGCGAGAGTGACACAACTTGTATTAGCAAAATGCGGATGGATAGACACATTTGTTGTATTGTGTAATATGGTTTGTGATGTTGGCGGACTAACTTCAACTAGAAATGTTAGTATTGAGGATATGGAAGCCATGTTTTCTAGTATTTTAGTGCACGATGACAAAAATAGGCCAGTTAAGTCCAATTTCCTTTGATCGGGAGAAACCGTTAGTCGCCATTTCAACAAGGTTGTAACTGTGGTGTCAAGGCTACGTAGAGTTTTGCTAAAGTCACCAGAACCAGTTCTTGAAAACAATAATAACTCAAAATGGAAGTGTTTTAAGGTAAGTGTTGTGTGAAAAAATACTTAATATTGTATATTGTCTATATTTTTCATTTTCATTATTTAGGATATTTGCCCCAACTACTTGGATAATCATTTTATTATTTTTTGTTGTAGAATTGTGTGGGTGCATTAGATGGGACTTATGTTCCTGGCCGAGTCTCTCTATGTGAACTCTGGGAAAAATTTTAACTTTTTCTGAAAAAAGGGTAAAATGGTAATTTGTCATTATAGCGCGGGTTGAAAAATTGGTATTTTTCTAGACCTCGGGTGATAAAACGGACCTCACAGTTGGATTCACATCGCGAAATATAGATGCCCTATCAATTTTCATCGAATTCTGAAATAGTCGAATTTTTCACATTTTTCGAGGCGACGGGTGTCTGGTAACCCCCAAAAACGAAATTTAAAAAAAATTGAAAGTTGAAAAATATTTTAAATAAATTTTATATAAAATATTTTGAGTTTAAACTGGTACGAAATTAAATCGTTTCGGGGCGAAAACGGACCGAACAAGTGGGGGACACGTGGCGCGACTCGGGCCATGTCTTGGAAATTATAAATAGTGTTAAATATTAGATATTTCAGCAGAGATATCTCTGTATTCTACTGGTTTTCTGCTGGTTCACACGTTGGAGAGAAAGAGGAGAGAAAACAATTCTTCCTTCTTTAATATCCGGAGTTCCGTTGCTCGGATCAACTCGGACCAAGTGCCAAAGTTCATCTCCTCGACGAGGACTACACGTATGTACCAAAAAGAGTGGATTTCACCGAAGATCTAAGAGGAGACTTGGGGAAAATCAAAGCTTTGAGGTTGATTTGGTGTTATAGAAGTTCTTACACTTCTATTGAGTTAGGGTTCCCTCCTACCTTGGTTTTATTCTTACCTTAAGTGGGTTTTTAGTAGCTGAAATTGGTTTATATGTGAGCTATCCAAATGGACTGTTTTGGTGCTGAAATAAGAGCTATTTTGTGCAATAATTAAGGCCTGTTTTGTGCACTAATTAAGGCCTGTTTTGTGCACTAATTAGGGACTGTTAAGGGGTTGAATTTGGGTTGTTTAAGGGGCTGTTAAAGGACTGAATTATGGATTGTTTTTAGGCCATGTTATG